>JAODPA010103748.1:0-20767 GCA_025585075.1 Nepenthes mirabilis | reverse complement strand
ATCACTTCTCTTCTTCCTCTCTCATTTTCCTTCTCCACTCTCCCTCTTCTCTTCCTTCTTTCGTACAAAATGGCCAATAGTACCTGCTACGGCGCTTATATATGCAAATTGGCGCTCGAGCGCCACCTCTCAAAAAACGACACATGAGCGTAGTGCTCGGGCATGCCCCAGGTACAAGCCCATGACAATCCGTGCTTCAAGCGCCATCCAACTAATTTGAATTTATTTAAAATTCTACAATATACAATCAATTTTAATAAATCCAATTAACGAAAATAACAAATACATCCAAAATAAATAAAAATGGAATATGAATATTACACTCTCCCCTCATTATGAAAATTTTAATCTTGAAATTTATGCACCTAAAAATTCAAACAAATAGGGGTATTTCTTTAGGACTTCATCATCGTGCTTCCAAGTTGCCCCTTCTACTGAATGATTTCTCCATAGTACTTAACCGACAGAATTATCTTGTTCATCAATTTTTGATCCTTTTTGTCCAAAATCTAAATCGAAACTTCAATATAAGATAAATTATCATCAATCTGTAACGACTCAAACTCAAAAACATCCGAGATATCATATACATATTTTCTCAATATAAAAATATAAAGCACATTGTGACAATCCATAAAGCACATTGTGACAATCGACAAAGCTCAAAAGCAAAGCCAATCTATAGGTTACCTTATCGGCTCACTTCAAAATCTCAAATGGCTTAATGAATCTATGCTTCAATTTGCCATTCACTCCAAACCTCAAAAAAAATTTTTTTCCTCGGAGACACCTTTAGAAACACATGATCACTCACATCAAACCTCAAATCGGATATCCGTCTATCTGCATGACTCTTCCGACTACTCTACGTAACAATCAAGCAATCTTAAATGATTTTGATCTTATCCAAAGTGTCATGAATAATATTAGGGCTCAAAAGTTTGTGATCACTAATCTCTATCCAATTGGTAAGAGACTTGCATCTCTATCCATATAAAGTTTCGAAATGGGCCATCATGATACTCGACTGATAATTGTCATTATGCACAAATTCGACAAGTGGTAAATAATTATCCCAATTTTCTTTCATCTTCAAAACTGATAGTCTCAGCGTATCCTTCAAATTTAGAATGGTACTCTTAGATTGATCGTTCGTCTGTGAATAAATGTTGTACTGAATTTCAACTTGGTACCCGACTCCTTATACAAGTTTTGCCAAAATTTTGACACTAACTTCACATCTCGATCAGAAACTATCGAAGTTGGAATACCGTGTAACTTCACAATCTCATTGATATATAGACGAGCCAACTTATTCCTTAAATATATCATTCGGACCGGTAAGAAATAAACCGGTTTTATTAATCAATCCACAATCATCCAAATAGCATCTATATTTCTCATCATCCTGGGTAACCCTAAGACAAAATCTATTGTGATGTGTTTTTATTTTCAGTTAAGGATTGATAGAGGGTGCAAAAATTTAGGAGGCTTTTTATTTTCAGCTTTCACTTGTTGACACGTGATACACCTTACCATAAATATTGTGAGATCACGCCTCATATTTCGCCACCGGAAATTCTTCTTCATATCTTGATATATTTTATTCACTCCAGGATGAATTGTATACCTTAATCTATGAACTTCATTCAAAATTTCTTCTTTCAACTCCTCAATATTCGGAATACAAGTCTTATCCCGAAAGCAAATAATCCAATCGGTCTCACACTAAAATCTGCCCACGACTCGTTACCTAATCTCCGGCAATTTTTATCAAATATGGGTCGCTTAGAAATATGATAATATCATCTTCGACCCTTGGTAATGCAATCAAATTGTGTAACTTTTCATTCCATCAAACATTTCTCATTCCTTGATCATCAAATGAGCCATCAAACTCAAAGACTTCTGACTCAAAGTACTAGCAACTACATTCATCTTTATTGACCGATACTAGATCTCACAATCATAATTTTTAAAGAAATCCATCTACCTACGTTATCGGATGTTTAATTTCTTTTGAGAAAATAGATATTTCAAAACTTTTTTAATTAGAATAAACGATAAATTTCTCTCAATACAAATAATACCTTCAAATTTTCAACGCAAATATTACAACCACTAACTCCAAATCGTGGGTGGGGTAATTTTGTTCATGAACTTTCAATTGCCTTAACCCATAGGAAACTACCCAACCACATTACATCAAAATTCAACCCAAACCTTTCTTGAAAGTATCACAGTACACCACAAATCCATTCGAGCCATCACGGATCAACAATATCAGCGCCGTCGTTAGTCTATTCTTTAACACATAGAAATTATTCTCACAATATCATTCCAAATAAAAATTGTCCGCTTCTACGTTAATCTAGTCAAAGGTACCACAATCCTTAAAAATTTTTTCATAAATTGTCCATAATATCCGGTTAGACTCAAAAAACTCGTACCTCTACAACATTAGTCAGTGTCTCCCAATTCACTATCACTTTTACCTTTTTCAGATCTACAGATATGTCGTCTTTAGAAATAATACGACCTCAAAAATGACACTTCTTCCAATCAGAACTCGCATTTTTTTAATTTAGCAAATAATTATCTTTCTCTCAAAATCTACAACGCAGTCTTCAAATGAGTCTCATACTCTTCAAAACTCCTTCAATAGATCAAAATATCGTCAATAAAGACTACTACAAATCTATCCAAGTACGGTTTGAAAATCCAATTCATCAAATTCATAAAAGATATCAGTGCATTTGTCAACTCAGAACGCATCACCAGAAATTTATAGTGGTCATACCTCATCCTGAAGGTAGTTTTAGACACATCCTCCCACTTAATTTTCAACTGATAATACCTTAAGTGCATATCAATCTTAGAGAATACACGAGCTTCTTGTAACTGATCAAACAAATCATTTATTATCAAGTAGGGATACTTATTCTTAATCGTGATCTTATTCAATGCCCAATAGTCCACATATAACATCATCAACACATCATTCTTCTTCACAAATAACATTGGAGTACTCCACAACGAGACCTTTGATTGAATAAAACATTTCTCCAATAAGTCTTAGAACTATTGTTTCAACTCTTTTAACTCAGACAGGGTCATCCTATAAGGAGCCCTCAAAATTGATGTAGATCCTGGTACAATATTAATAGCATACTCAAGTTTTTGATGAAGAAGTAATCCAAGCAAATCATCTGAAAAGACATCCTCAAATTTACACACTATCAAGCTATTATCAATGGTCATAGAATGACTCCCAAATGTAATCACATATGCCAAATAAGTTCAGTACCCATCTTTCATCAAATGGCTCACATGTAAGCCAAGATTAATCTCGTCATCTCCATACTAACTCTTCCTTAAAATTCAAAGGACTCATAACATGGGATACAAAACAAAACAAACTTATTGAAGCAATCCATTGTAGAGTAATAACATGTCAATCAATTCATCCCCAAGATAATATCAAAATTTGACATATCAAGTAAAATTAATTCCACCAATAACTCATAATCACAAATCCAAATCAAACACTGGGGATATACAATATTAGCAAATAAAGATTTATCTACTGGGGTAGATACCATTAAAGTATATTTCAAAAATTGGGGAGGTATACACAAATTACATACAAATCTAAAGGTCATAAAGAATACATAGCCTTGGTGTCAATCAATATATGAGCTAAAGAATCAAAGATTTATAAACTACCTTCCACAACTGATGGATTTGCTTTAGCATCTCGAGACGTCGCTACAAAAGCTCTATTGGGAATTATCGGCCTCATATTTGAATGCCTCAGACTTGGGCAATCCTTCCACTGGTGACACATCTAGTTACAATTGAAGTAGGCTCTACTCTAGCGAAAACATTCTCTCCCAATATGATTCTTCTCACAAAACTCGCACACTGATCTTGTGAATTGGAGCTTAGGTGGAGATAACTTCACTCCAATTGATTTTCCTTTATCATGACCTTTGGACATCGAATAGGAGCCTCTTGCCCTTGAACTCTGACCTCAATGCTCCGATCTCTTCTCAAAATATTTCTCTCATAATTATTCTTACTCAATCAGTAACGCTCAATCAAGCACTTCATTGTAAGTCTACAAACTGAGAGGCACAAGTTGCTTTCTAATCGAATCCTAAGGCCCTTGCAAAAGCTTTCAGACTCTCTGGGCTTCATCTCCAACCATGTGGGGAGTGAATCAAAATAACTTCGTAAACTTTATATCGTACTCCGTCACAATCTTATTTCCTTGCCTCAGCCTGCTAAACTCATCTTCCTTAATTTTTCAAATATTAGATGGAAAGAACTTCTTCAGAAATATCTCCTCAAAAACATCTCAAGAAATCTCTTCGTTCTTCAATCCCAAAATATGGTGCTGAGTGGCCCACCCTTAAATTGGTAGAAGAGTGCTTAATTGTGCCCCTATTTAGCCATCCTCCTCATAGTAGCTAAATCATAATCTTCTTACTAAATCATTCTATCGATAATATCACTCATGCGACCAATATAGCCAAGTAATCATCCTTATGGTTTGAACCTAAACCTTCACATCTAAAATATCTATTGTCTGCCATAAAAATTACCTGCCATGTAAAATATTTAATTAATTACCTTCCCTAAAATCAACCTAAAATTGACCAAAAATATCTTTCCTTATAACTTTTCTAATATCATTCATTGTAACGAACTCAAACCCAAGAAGGTCAAATTAATTATCATTCACAAAATTATAAATCCCAAAATAATTTAACAAAATTCAAACTGAAGCGTAACAAATAAACAAACCGTAGGACCAAATAATACAATCGTAATCCGCACAGAATCTCATGTAATAACCATCCGGACACAATAATACATATGACCTGATCTACAAGTATCACAATGAAGGTGATAAACCAACAAACTCAATATAGAGCAACCCAAACTATACTCAATGTATAATTATAGGCTTACACTCAGCCAATCCTAATATCCAAAACATATTTAATGCAAACCCAAATCAAACGAAGCTAGAACTCACCAAAATGGACGAATGACAATCATATCATGTCCATATATAGTATTCAAACCCACTACTTCGAAGGGATAAGAAGCAAAATATGAGTTTAAATCTCAATAAATATCAATACCGTTAATAAATAATAATATATCAAATCATATGGATGGCCCATATACACATTCAAATCCCATAAAAGACATAAATTAAAAAATTTGATATTGAAAGGTTGAAAGTAGTCTCGTACTCAAATCATAAATCATATCAAATGTAGTTTCGTCGGGAGATATACTGAACAAAAGTTATTCGAAGTGAAATCGGATAATCCAAATCAGGTCATAGACCATAGTGAAATATAAGTTGAACGAAATAGAGTTCGAAACAAAATTACATACAAACGAAATAAAATTCGGAACAAAATCATATAAATTGAAACATATTTTGGGACAAATCATATATTCAATTATACGAGACTGATCAAATCTCATCCGTGAGCAAACCTTCAAATCTCAGAATGAGTCCAAACATAAATCGATATAGAAATTCAAAGTTTGCATGAAATCGAAGAATCAAAAACCAAGAGACCAACTTATAAATGGTTGATAACCTTAAACTAGAATCATCTACTATTTAGACCAATAGGTAAAGCCATTTATATACACTGTCTATCATAGATAAAGAACGTACTCACTATATTTTATTACCCGCGATTTTGGGTATAACCTTCAAGTTTGATATATATATTAAAACGTTTGAATATATTAGTTTTTATTCAATTCACTTACAATGATTCTCAATAAAATATAGACGGGATGGGTCAATTATAAATAGAACCTTGTTCCTACTGGCCAAAAAGAGATTCATAGATATTCTTCCGTCGGGAATAGAGTTCTCCCTATCGAGAAAGACACAGATAATAGATAATAGAAGTAGTGACCTCGATCTCCAAGTAGCAATATACTAATGCATGGCTCATGCAAATTTTTATGACTTTTTTTCACACAAATATACTAATACATAAAATATATAGTCTCAAATATTTACCAATTTTTTATAAAATAATAAAACACTCAATACTTGTAAAACCCTAACAAAACTCTCAAACGATTGGTATAAATATTATACATGCACAAAGAAAATAAGTGGGCTAAATTAAAATAATATGTATGAACATTAAACCTTCAAAATAAATAAAATTTATTAGATGTTGAAACAGATCAAAGATAGGGATTAACGATAGTTGCCTCAATCTTATACAAAGTAGATTCGACAAAAGGATACTTCGAACTATCACTTCTCTTCTTTCTCTCCTCTTCATTCTCTTCTCTTTCTCATCTCTTTCTTCTCTCGCGTGAAATGGCCAACAATACTTGCTACAGTGTTTATATATACAGATTAGCGCTCAAGCTCCACCTCTCAAAAAATGGCGCTTGAGCACCGCCTTACAAAAAAGGGCACTCGAGTGCAGCCCTTGGGCGTGCCTCGGGCATAAGCCCACATCAATCTACACTTCAGGCGCCATCTAACTGATCCAAATTCCGTCAAAATTTCATAATATCAATTAAATCCAACGAGTCCAATTAACCCAAATAACAAATACATCCAAATTAAATAAAAAGAAAATCCGGGTATTATATATTAAAATCGGACTGGACATTTACATAAGTTGGGTTTATGTAAAAATTTATAATCGTTAACTTAGATTGGCCAAAATGTGTCCTAGTTATTAGGGCTAAAAAACCATAACCTTATTCATTCATAGTTCAAATGGGGCCATGCCGAGCTAAAATTGTTACTCTCATCAATGATTGTGTCCAGCTTAAAAAACAAATCGGGCCAAATTTTATTACTACTAAGATTTATAAATATTTATAAAATTTGATCAAATCCTATAAAATTTTAAATTAATTAAACTAAACCAATCTTACAATTTGATTTTAATCTTACCTATGGGCAAGCGTCTACGTTCTAAACAGAGGAACTAGCAGACGCAAAACCGTTAGTGCTGAATGTTGGGGTCACTCCCTTCGTGGCGTTTTGTCTGCGGACATGTGGAGAAAATGGACGCGGACTTTTGGAGAAGTCCAAGAACATAAGTCCGAAAAGTCTGTCAAAACGGACGAGGACTTGTTGGAGGAGTCATGTTCGAAAGGTAACTAACGACATGGACGAGGACTCTGAAATCCTAGGGGTTGACTCTCTCTCTTTGGAGGACTGCTACAGTTGCGTTTGTAGGAGGACAGTTGACCAACTCTGATTGAAAGTTTGAGGCAGCAACAACTTCCAATGGGCGACAGGCCTTCCACTCTGCACGGCAGGCGTGCACCTGCTGTGGCAGGCCTAGGAGGCGTGATCCTGCCACCCTACTGCTAGGGTGGCTGGGCGCCCACTAGGCTTCTTGTATATTTGTGCCTTTTGTTTCTGAGGATAACATAAGCATCACTTGAGTGTGCATAGAGAGCTGTGGACAAGCCTTTGCTGTAAAGATAGAGAGAGAGATACTTTTCTAGAGAGATTGAGAGATATACACTTATGATTATTTTTTCTTTGTTTGGGCTTATATAGCTAACATTCTTGTAAATAATCAACTATTTATAGTGCATTCTTTTGGTGATTTTTTCTTAATTGATAAGGATCTTTCCACGTTAAAATCTCGTATGTATTTTCTCACTTGATCTATCTCTATTGTTGCTCGTCCGTCCGAATGCTCATCTCTGTTGACGTTCGAGTGGTCTATCTGAGTGGTCACCGTGTCTTTCATTTTGCGCCAACAAGTGGTATTAGAGACGTGGTTCTTTGAACAGTGACATTGTTGCTGGCTGCTATGGAGGTCGAGGGCAAAATGACTTAAACGGAATCAATTTTGACACTTGACAGAATAAGATGTCGGACTTGCTCTTTGTAAAGTCCATGCATAATCCGGTATTTACCACACAAAAGCAGGCGGCAAAATTAGACGAGGAGTGGACGCTGGAGCACAAGCAAGTGTGCGGCTACATCCGGCAATTCATCGATGATAACGTGTACAACCACGTTAGAGGAGAGACGAATGCCAAGACGTTGTGGGAAAAATTACAGAAGCTGTATGCCTCCAAGATCGACAATGACAAAATCTTTCACTTGATGAAGCTCATGCAGATTTGGTACAATGACGGCTCATCTGTCGCTGACCACCTGAACGAATTTCAATACTGTGTTGATCGCCTGAGTGGCATGGGGATCAAATTTGAGGATAAGGTGCTCGAGCTTTGGCTCCTGGCAACCCTCCCGGACTCATGGGAGGTCATGAGGATCACCATTGCCAACACAGCTCCTGACGGCGTGGTGACTTTGGAGATGACTAAAGGAGCTATGCTGAACGAGGAGATGAAACACCAGTCTCAGGGTACGTCCTCCTCTCAACACTCCGAAATCCTTGTCACTGAATCAAAGGGAAGGAGCCGAGGATGTGGCCCAAAGTTTGAAGACAAAGGGCGGAGTAAGTCACGTTCTCGATATCAGAACATGGAGTGTCATTATTGTGGCAAGAAGGGGCACATCAAGAGGTTTTGTTACAAGTGGAAGCGTGAAAACGTTGAAAAATATATGGATGAAAAGAGACGTGGCGAGGAAGAGTCCTCGATCTCTTTGTCACAGGAGGTGACCTACTTTTGGCCTGCGACTCTGAGGACTCTGTGACCGTGGTCGAGCAGGCCTCTGATTGGGTAGTGGATTCTGGCGCATCCATACATGTCACCTCCAGGAGAGAGTCGCTCTCTACTTACACTCCGAGTGCCCCTGAAGTGTTGAAGATGAGCAACATGGAGACGTCCGAGATCATTGGACGGGGCGAAATCTCCTTGGTGACAAATAATGGAGCTTGACTGATTTTGAGGGACGTCCGACATGTCCCGGATATTCGTATGAATATCATTTCAATAGAACGGCTTGATGACGAAGGTTACTGCAACGTCTTTTGTGACGGCGATTTTAAGCTGACGAAGGGATCCATGGTGATTGTGCAATGAGGAAAGACCTCAGGCCTTTATGCGCTAAAAGCCAAGGTCGAGGTGGCAGAGGTGAATACCACAAGATGTATGAAGTCTTCGGACCTGTGGCATAAAAGGCTCGGACACATGAGTGAGAGGGGCATAAGTCATCTGGTCAAGAAGGGTATCATCCCAAAATTGAATGAAGAAAGGCCGAGGACTTGCTCTCACTGCATGGCGGGGAAGCAACGGAGAGTTTCCTTTCAGGGAGACGCACCATCCAGAAGGTCCGAGATCCTAGAGCTTATACACACAAATGTGTGTGGACCCCGCCCGGAAAGGTCTTTTAGAGGAGTACAGTATTTTGTCTCCTTCATTGACGATTACTCAAGGAAGTTGTGGGTGTTCCCGCTCAAAACCAAGGACCAGGTCGCGAAAATCTTTGAGCAATTCTATATCCTCGTTGAGCGTGAAACCGGGAGAAAATTGAAGGCCGTCCGGAATGACAATGGTGGAGAGTACATTGGGACTTTTGATGCCTATTGCAGAGCGTACGGCATCAAACATCAGAGGACTCCACCGAAGACGCCACAATTGAACGGCATGACCGAGAGGATGAACCGCACCCTGATGGAAAGGGTCAGGTGCTTGTTATCTGAGGCCGGACTTTCGAGATCCTTTTGGGCCGAGGCCTTAAAGATGGTTGCCCACGTGATCAACCGGTCACCCAGTAAGCCTTTGGATGGGGAAGTCCCAGAAAAGATCTAGACCAGGAAGGAGCCAACTTACAACCATCTTTAGACATTTAGCTGTAAAGTCTTTGTTCATGTTCCGAGAGATGAGAGAAGCAAGCTAGAGCCAAAGACAATGCAATGTATCTTTCTGGGCTACGGCAAGGATGAGCTTGGGTATAAGTTATATGACCGAGTGAAAAAGAAGTTGGTCCGATCCCGTGACGTGGTCTTTGTTGAGGAAGAGACCATTGAAGACATTGGGAAAGAGAAGAAGTCTCAACCCAATACTTTTCGGACAGACAGAGTTGCCATTGAGGCTGTCCGTCCAGTACCCCTTGAGTTCGAGGACGGCGGACCAAGGATGGCAGGAAACAATGATGAGGCGGTTCCAACGCCTCAGGAGAATTAGGTTGAAAATCAGGCATCTCAACTGGCTGAGGTGGCCCCTGTGAGACGATCATTCAGGGAGAGACATCTGTCTGTCCGCCTGCCAGCAAGTGAGTACGTCCTACTTATTGATGCAGGAGAACCTAAGAACTTTGGCGAGGCCATGAGCAGTGCTCAGAAGGACAAATGGTTCGAGGCAATGAAGGAAGAAATGACTTCTCTTCATGAGAACCATACCTTTGAGCTGGCTAAGCTGCCAAAGGGGAAGAAGGCCCTGAAGAACAAATGGGTCTTCTGGCTGAAGGCGACTGAGGACACTTTGCACCCAAGACCCAAGGCACGGCTTGTGGTTAAGGGCTTTAGTCAACGCAAAGGAATTGACTTTGATGAAATATTTGCACCAGTTGTCAAGATGTCGTCGATCCGTGTGGCGCTCGGATTGGCAGCAGCTTTGGATCTGGAGATAGAGCAACTGGACGTCCGGACAGCATTTTTTCATGGTGATCTTGAAGAAGAAATCTACATTGAGCAACCAGAAAGGTTCTCGATAAAGGGGAAGGAAGGACTGGCCTGTCATTTGAGGAAGAGCTTGTACGGGTTGAAATAAGTTTCGAGACAGTGGTACCGAAAGTTTGAGTTTGTCATGGTCAGACGAGGATACCATAAGACTACTTCCGACCACTGTGTCTTTGTTCATAGATTTTTCGAGAACGACTTCGTCATCCTCCACCTTTATGTAGACGACATGCTAATTGTCGGACAGAACAGTGCTTGGATCAAAGAGCTGAAAGAGCAACTGGGGCAGTCCTTTGCCATGAAGGACCTCGGACCGGCGAAGCATATTCTGGGGATCAGAATATTTTGTGACCAAGGGGATAAAAAGTTTTGGCTGTCCCAGGAAGGCTATGTTGAAAAGGTGCTTCGGCGATTCAACACGAAAAGTTCCAAACCTGTCAGTACCCCTCTGACCAACCACTTTAGGCTGAGCAAGCAGCAGTATCCGTCCTTGAACGCAGAGAAAGCACGCATGAGTAAGATTCCTTACTCCTCGACCGTTGGTAGTCTAATGTACGCGGCTGTTTGTATGCGGCCATTTGTACGCGGCTGGACATTACTCATGCGGTTACTCTTGTCAGTCGGTTTCTCTCAATTCCAAGGATGGAGCATTGGTCCGTGGTAAAGTGGATTTTCAGATATCTTCATGGGACTTCAAAGAGGGTTTTGCATTTTGGAGGGGAAAAGCTTCAGCTGGCTGAGTACACAGACGCAGACATGGCCGAGGACGTTAACTCTCAAAAATCAACGTCCGAGTACTTGGTAAAATTTGCGGGAGGGGCAGTCTCTTGGCAGTTCATTGCCGTGACCGAGGCCTGCAAGGAAATGCTGTTGATGAAAAGGTTCATCCAAGAATTGGGTCTAAGAAAAGAAGAGTATGAGGTCCTCTGTGATAGCCAAAGTGTCATTCACTTGTGTAAAAACTCCTCATTCTATTCCAGGTCGAAGCATATTGATGTTCGATATCATTGGGTGAGAGATATTTTTAATAATGGGCAGCTATCAATTAGAAAGGTCCGGACGGATGAGAATGGCTCAGACATGTTGAGCAAAGTTTTGCCAAAGGGAAAGCTGAAAGCTTGTTGTGACATTGCCGGTCTAACTAACTTCGCTCCCACTCGATCATGAGGGAAAGTTTGTTGGGGTCACTCCCTTCGTGGCGTTTTATCTGCGGACATGTGGAGAAAATGGATGCGGACTTTTGGAGAGGTCCAAGAACATAAGTTTGAGAAGTATGTCTGTTAGAAACATTTGTCTAATTGGTATATTCCGTGATCATATGTATTATTGTATTGATGTCGGGTTATGGGTTGTCGCGTTACAGTATCAACATTCATCCGTTGCTACCCGGTCCGACTTCCAGGGATTCCACGCCTGCCGTGTGCTCTCCAGTCGTTTGAGCTCGTCTAAAGCCTCGCGCCCTCAGTGCGCTCGCTACTCGCTCGACCCTAAAATCCAGAATGGTCACCACTCACTGTGCGCCGCCCCCGTGCTCGAGCCCAAAATCCAGAATGGTCTCCGCTCGCTGTGCACCGCCCGGCGCTCGAGCGCACGTAAAGTTTCTCTAGAAACATTTCGTGCGTCCGCCGCGCGCTCGAGCGCCGATACAACGGGCAAGTTTTTAAATGCGAATTTTGAGCCCTCTATAAATACTTGGCTTATATGTTTGGAACCGAAGGACTCTTGACAGATTACTTTCGTGCCCCGCTTGAGAAGAAAGTTGTTCATACTTTATTGATATTGCTTCTCTTGAGAAAACCAAAAGCTATGAGATTGATCTTCATATTCTAACAAGTTTTCTCTTCACTTTATCTTAACCACTTAAACACTTCCTTATACCTTCGTTAGAGACGTTGGTTCGTTGAAGAAGGAGATCCGATCGTGTTCGGCAATTCAAGTGGCTGAAGAGGGAAGATTGACGTAAAGACCGGAAGGTATCCGGTTCTGTTGCCGCAGGCAAATCCAAGAAGTTCCTTAGTAGGGATCACAAAACGGGAGTTCATTAGTAGGGATCACAAAACGGAAATAAGTCGGCTAGGTAAGCGCGTCGTTACCACCCGGTCTGTAAGTTGATTTTCATAGTGCATTGCTTCCCTGGTCGTTAAAGTCGGAGGATTTTTTTCGATTACCGTGGGTATCGAGTTTTCCTTTCGTCATAAAAAATCGTGTCTTTTTACTATTGTTTATACTCGGTTATATTTTGCATGTTTGTCCTTATATTTAACATCTAGAAATAAATATTATTTACGTGTATTGAATATTTAATTATTACTACTTCCGCTATTTTTATTGGGGTCGAAACTTGATTGTATAATTTAGGACAAAAAGTCATTTTTCACTGTCAAAACGGACGAGGACTTGTTGGAGGAGTTATGTCCGAAAGGTAGCTGAAGACATAGACGAGGATTCTGAAAGCCTAGGCGTTGACTCTCTCTCTTTGTAGGACTGCTGCAGCCGCATTTGTAGGAAGGCAGTTGACCAACTCTGATTGAAAGTTTGAGGCGGCTACAATTTCCAATGGGCGACAAGCCTGCCACTCTGCACGCCAAGCATGCGCCTGCCGTGGCAAGCCTAGGAGGCGTGGCCCTGCCACCCTACTGCTAGGGTGGCTGGGCACCCACTAAGCCTCTTGTATATATATATATTTGTGCCCTTTATTTGTAAGGATAACGTGAACATCACTTGAGTGTACATACAGAGAGCTGTGGGCAAGCCTTTACTGTAAAGATAGAGAAAGAGAGAGACACTTTTCTAGAGAGATTGAGAGATATATACACTTGTGATTGTTTTTTCTTTATTTGGGCTTGTGTAGCTAACATTTTTGTAAACAATCAACTGTTTATAGTGCATTCTTTTTGTAACTTTTCTCTTAGTTGAGAAGGGTCTTTCCACGTTAAAATCTCGTGTGTATTTTCTCACTTGATCTATCTCTACTATTGCTCGTTTGTCCGAGCGCTCATCTCTGTTGGCGTCCGAGTGATTTGTCTGAGCGGTCACCGTGTCTTTCGTTTTGCGCCAACACTGAATGCCAGCGACCTGATTACTCCTGCAAGCGGAAGCACCAGAAAAACATATTCTCTTATGAGCTACCAACCAACTAAATTATAACCTCTTATCAGCCTCAAATTGATGAAATCATGTCTTCATTGGGGCGATTTAGCAGGTGCCGGGCCACTATTTGACAAAATTCCTAACTGAATCTACCTTAATGGGCAATCTTAAAATTGCAGCTTATACAATGTAAGGCCTACCAAATGAAGCAATCCAAGTCTATTCTCAATTACGAAAGCAGAACATCAAGCCGGATAAGTTGGCAATGCTGTGGATTCTCAAGGGATCG
Organism: Nepenthes mirabilis; assembly: GCA_025585075.1. NCBI lineage: Eukaryota > Viridiplantae > Streptophyta > Magnoliopsida > Caryophyllales > Nepenthaceae > Nepenthes > Nepenthes mirabilis. The sequence goes on along the minus strand of JAODPA010103748.1, from coordinate 6,763 downwards.
CCGCTTCTGGTTCCTTGCAAGAGACAAACAACACCCTAGCGCATGGTTGGTGCTCAAACGGTAGAACAATTATTTGTATACACCGAATATAGTGGTGCAATTTCAAATAGTTCTCTCATCAGTTTCAATTCTGTCTCTCTCTCTCTCTTTCTTTGTTTTTTCAAGTAAATACTAGAGGAATGATAGAAGAAATGAGAAAAGAGGAAGGTGTCATTCTCATATTCAGATGATAATTTTACTCAGATTTCTTCCATTTTCTGGCATGATGTACTAAATTGTGTACAGTACTCCTACTGGTCTAGATTTCTCATTTTTTACTCTCATTTGGTGTAATTTTGAAGTTTCAACTTGTATAATGGTGTACTTAAAACCTTATTGGGAAGAGAGTAGTATACTATAATGTCTTGGAATTATGATTCCAAGGAGGAGTTACTCGGAACTTTGAAAAACAATTAGCTTGAAATATTAATCTTCAGATGCCATGATATTATACAAGCAGAAGAATAGTTGTATTTCTTCTCGAATGAAAGACTCAGAAAAGTAGTACTCCTTCAGCTTATAACAAAATCAGAGCAAGAAAAAGACACATCCATACATACACTGAAAGCTCTACTTCTCAAGCTGGGCATACCAGATCCCTTGAATCTTCACATCCTTTGGAGCCTTTGACCCTAGATCAGTATCAGATGGCTGAAGGCTCTCAAACACTCCAATCACTTCCCCAGTCTCAGGCTTGCTCTTGGTGACACTCAAGGTTATTTTCCCTTTGGATGACGAAACATTCTTTATGTTCTCCTTCTCAAGTTCCTCTTCATCTCCTCTTCCTCCGGCTGGCAACGCAACCGCATTATCATAACCAGTAGATCCACCTCTCCCCTTTGGGTCGAGGAAGGAGGAGCCCCGGTAAGATGGCACAAGAAACTCTCCACCAAAGCTGTCTGGCTTGCCAGATGCCACCAGCTGCTTGACAGTGAAGAGGAAAGGCACACGCTCACCACCGGGCAGCTGAACAGTGACAGCAGCATAGTCGATGCCATCTTTCTCCTCGAACTTGACACTGCCATCGGGTAAGACTTCGAACGGCCCCTCAATTTCATCGAGGGTGTATGTCAGGCGGGTCATAAGCTTGGTATCTTGAAATTCCGGTGGTGCATTCTTGCTCACACCCTCGGCTTTGACATTAAATTTGGTGGGCTCAAGGCAGAGCTTCTTTGCATTGTATTTCCCAGGCTTGAAGGCAAATGAGTCGACTCCCCCCTCAATGGTTGGGCATTGGTTAGCAGTTCCAGTTCCCTTCACTTCAAGGTAAGTTTTGCTTTGAATTTCATCGTAGGTCAATCTTTTTGGAACTCCTTCAGCATTAGCACCCTGCAAAACCAAGAGATTATTCACAAAAAATAACATGACTCTCTCCAACCAAAGGAGCAATATGAAGAAGGCTGAAATATGGGGTAGTGATGCAATTAGAAATGTTGGTTTTTTTATACAGCAGCCCAATATCTCATGGTAGAAACTTGATTGATACTTTCATTTCTGCCATTCTTTTCAAAGAATCTTATCTTGTGCTCAAATCACACTTTTTCCATAGGAAAGCGCATTGGAAATTTTGTCATCACATTCTTGTCAGATACTTTTTTTTTTACAGGGCTAATAATCAGTTGAGGAAAAAGAATGAGATTCGAAGCTGAATTTAATACCAATCCACATGAATCAAGCACAAATTGCACTACACTACAATTCAAACAAGAAACTATTGGGTTTAAGTACGTGTGGAGGTAATAGGTATGGAGGAATAAAAATATTTAACTGGTTTGCCTCTCCCATCACGCTAGTGGTTGGAAGACAAAATAGCCAAGTGTTCGATATTGCTATCCCTTAATACCCATTACGATTCTATTAGTTTATAATTTTTTAAAAAAATTTTCCATCCAATATATCAAATATCGATTTGTATTGTTCAATATGTTCGATACCAATATAATCAAAACCAATATCAATACTGATACCGACACTGATATTTTTATCTATGGTACTAATGCAATTGAGTTTGTAAAGACAAGTTCAATCCTGCAGAATAATTGGTCCAGAAGTTTAACTCTCCTTTATCATTTATTCATATCCTTAGGTTACCAACAGGTCTGATAATCTAAGCAGCAGCAGCAATATAAGTAGCATCATCATCCTCATCACCATCAACATCAACATCGTTCTGATTGTTTTTAACCTTCAGAAGCAAGAAGTACGGCTATTTTGTTGTGGTATATGGTAATCAATCCTTATTCGATATAGTGTAAGGAGATAACAAGAAAAGAACCCTCCTTCTAGCAAATTCACTCAACAGTAGCCGTACTTCTTGATCAAACTCACTCAACTGTAGTTGGATGCACGAAATTTCTATTGTTGCATGTGTTCAAGAAAGGTCTAACCACAAATTTCTGTTATACATGGGTTCAAGAAAGGTTTAACCATTTTAGATCTATTTTATGCAGTACTAACTCCTATTATAAAAGAGTTCGTTTCCACTGTTGAGACCCTTAACCACTTTACAATACAACATCTTAATCTAACTTAGACTGACATTTGAAATTCAATCGGTTGATGCATTTAGATGAAAGTGCGGAGCTTTATCTTCGAAGTTTGGAAGATTTATACATATCTGATTCTGAAGTGTAAAAAATGTTAAGAATCTGCAAGAAACTGTAATGAGAAGACTGCAGGTATGCATACCGAGACGACAAGGGCTGAGGCGGCAAGGGCAAAGCCAGCAAGCTTGGTGGCATCCACAAACTTGTGGGACAAGTCCTTGAGATCAGATTGAAGAGAACAAGTAACCCTAGCTCCCGCTGGCTCAAGCCCAAATGCCTTGCATAGGCTTTGGGAGGACCTCAATTGGAGGCTGGTGCGTGATGGCGCACCGAGCTTTGTTGGCTGCATAAAGGTAGCTGCTGCTTGCAGTGAGGCTGCCATTGTAATCTTTTCCCTTCACTCTCCGCTTTCCTCTGAAAGTAATGCCTGAACAGAGGCTATTTCTGTGGAGGGGATATGGCTGTTATTTTGGTGGCTTTGCTTGGTGTATTGAGTTTGGATAAGAGATAGGGTAGAGGATAATGGCCTCCCCCCCTCATTGGTTAGTCGAAGCTGCTCTTTATAATTTCTTCCACGTGTCAAACTTCCCTCTCGGATAAAGATTTGTGCTCTTTTGTAATAGATTTTCAAACTATTTCTAAATTTAATAATTTTTAAGAAAATGGCACCACCTCTACCTGTATAAACACATAATATTTTATTTATTTATTTATNTAGAAAAAAAATAAAATTAAAATGGACAAATTGGCATCCCTGATAGCATTTAACCTTAGGTAATATTTATTTTTAAAAAAATAAAATAACCTAATATTAATTTTTACATTCTTTTTATTAGTATTTGTTGGATCCAGTGCGAAGGCTCAGGGAAATTCCAAGCCCAACCCGCAAAGCAACGGCCCAAACGCTGGATCCAGCCCAGCATCCCAGAACAACTCACATGGCGGCCCGTACTGGCAGCAAATGGGCGTCGCCTACTACCCATTAATGTGGCTATTGGGCGACAGTCACAGTACAGAGGAAACGAGCCAATGGGGAGCGGGTTAGGGCCGCCAGCTGCCCACAGTTTTCCAGTCAATCCCAGTGCAAGAAGTGGATCAAGCATGACTTGCGATGTCCGACAGTCTACCTGCAACCGCAAGGCTACAACTGACACACCGGCAACCGCCGTTAACGATCAGCGGTCAACGAATCCCTGCAAAAAAGGATTCTCGCGCCAAGAACTCCAGGCGAAGGAGTCATAAATTCCCTCTTCGCTTACCGAAGAAGGGAGGATCAATCGATCAATCCAAACCCGAGAAACCAAAGCTTGGCCTTGAGACATACGCTCTCGCAAGCACCAGCTCTCAGAAACACGGCTAGCTCTCGTACTTCTCTAGCCCACCATGGGTCATTGCAGTTAGCTGCCCTCTATGGTGTATTTCGGGAGCCAGGCCTCCCATTACCTGCTCACCAATCTCTTATTTCTACATCCACGCACTCCCTGCGTACTCACAGCATATTTTCGCACACCTCTAAGCATGCGCTCCTTTCCGTTCATCGCGGGAGGTTACTAATTTGAACGTCGGAATATTTTCAGTAGGAGAAATCCCGTCAGACCTTTGACATCTTATTTGTTAGTTGTATTGTGCAGGTTCTAAGTTTAGAGTGACGAAAATCGGACTCATTTGATATCCGATCCGAACTAGGAATCCGAAGACTCCCTAATCCGTATATCAATCAGGAACTCAGGATGCAACAGTATTCATTTGTGATAATGGCTATTTAATTTATACAAGTTATTTCCCAACAAAAAAAAGGAGAGCATCCTTCGATTTGAAATGAATACAAGGCTATGAAAAAGAATTAAAGATGCTCCTATGAGAATTCGTGACCATGAACCAATAGAAATATCTAACACTCATTATGAAAGTATTAATTTCAAGATGAGTTTTATTGCCGGACCATGAAGGAATACCATTGCCTAGCCATGAAGCACCCTACCCAGCAGGTGGTAGCAAGCCGACACACCACCGGATGCGTTTCTGGTTGCCAGACGCCCGTGAGCCACCAACTAGTCATCGGTGATTGACCAAAGACACTGCAGGCAAACACTGCTGTCACTGTTAGAATTAGAAACAATTGGGATCCCCACCTTGGACCATCGACGTTCTGACACAGTCGCTACGCAAAAATATCACCACCATTCCAAAATAGCACGAACATAAAACAATCGACGCCCATCATTGAATGCTTTGCGATAATTTAAACTTTTCTTATGCCCATCAAATGTCATATGAAAAGTGATTTTCCATACAAAATGTAAAACAAATTTTTCAAAAAAAAAAATATTATTTACAAAAATATTTTTAATTTGATAAATATTTTTTGTAAATAAAATGCCATAACAAAATGGAGCCTAAAGGTCCTTTCCTAAGATAATGGTCACTTTAATATTAAAGGGATATAAACTTCTCTTTTCAAATATAAAAATGATGTATGCTCATCATATCAAAATGATGATGAAAATGATGAGACAATGTCACCACATGGCTCATCAACTATCGCCTATAAAATCATATATTCAGCTGGCTCATGATCAAACAAAGCATACCCCACTGCCCCAAAAAATGAACTTGAAAACACATAAACTATATCTATAAAATCATATATTTAGTGGGCTCAATCATGACACAACAAATCTATGGAGAGAAGTTTAGATGCAGCTCAAAAGTGCTTGAAAAATAATCATTGAAATTATACTTCTCAATTGGCATAATTGAGAGATACTGATTTCTCATCATAGCTGCAATAGCTTCTCCAACAAGTGAGAACAAATCACTAGCGTAGCCTTCATAGTTAAGTAAAGCAATCAATTATTGGCTATCATGTTGTGGGAATTGAAATTTATTGTCGTGTAAAGCTTCTACAGTATTGCGAGAAGGGGCAGTAAAACAGGGCTCCTTCATCCCTACCCAGTACATAAGTAATTTTCTCAAACAGAAAAATCAAATTCTTCGTGATAAAATGGAACTTCTCCTGTTCAGATTAGTAGCGCGTAGTGGACTTTATTCATGGTGAAACAAGCAACTGAGAAATTATAACATAATTGAGGTTGGAATTCGGATTCGACTCCTCAAAATTTTGGAAATAAAAAAACAACGATTAAGGATTCGAATTTAAATTGATCACAAAATCCATAAAAATTACGAAGTTTAATGCAAAGAACATATAGCAGAACGCGTTCGGAATGATTAGGAGGTTGAAGGTTCCGTCGTGAGAAAAACCAGGGGGGGTTTGTAGGCATCAATACACACATCTTCCTATTACAGGCCAGAAGAAAAAAGGGAAACAAATTAGAGTACTAAAAATCAACAGGAAAACACAGAAGGGCAGATTGTTGAGAGTAATGAAAAAACATGAAATAGAAAAGGCAGGAATGAAAGAAATAGTAGAAGAAGAGATTTCTCTCAGACAAATGCCTCGATTTGTCGTCACAATTCGATAGAATGGAGAAAAATGATCGGACTCGTCATCATTTTCTATTCATCATCGAGAAATCCCTCATTCATACGAAAATGCGCACTTTTTATGCATCAGAGGAGAAATCAGAAGTCAATTTGACCGAAAAAAATAAGCGGAAAATATACAAAATAAAGATCGATGAAAGAGGGAGGGAGAGAAAAAACAGAAACAACAATTCTCCAACTGCAATCAGAAATAATGTGAATCTTCAGTAGATACCTGACGGACGACACAATCCCAGTGTGAAGTAGGCGATACGAACAGCGATTGAGGCAAGTGAATCGTCCAACATCGATCATTTTATAGGCAGCAGCGCGCCAATGGGTTTTAGGGTTAGGGTCCAACCGCTTCGTGAGTTCGGATACTTGTTTTGGAGGTACACAAATACCCTTCCTTAACTATAGTAATTACACGTTGGAAGTATGCTACCACCTCTAGAGGTGTTAAATGGATTTCAGCTGCCCGTGACATGATTTGGTTCAATCTGTTATGAGTTAAGCATGGCTACTAGTAAACAATATCAAAAGATAGCACGGTCCATCATTTTGGATTGTGTCAAGTCAAGCTGTAGATGGCCCACAAATCTTGTCAACTTATGATACGATCGGATCATATCAGACATAGCTCATTTGAAATTAGGTTTGGGATAGAAATGGGGCAAGAGAGATAAAAGAAA
>JAODPA010103737.1:0-11774 GCA_025585075.1 Nepenthes mirabilis | reverse complement strand
CCCCACTCCCCCACGCCCAAGCCCCTGCTGGTGGCTGCCTGTGGCAAACGCCCCTTCCACCCTCTCCCTCCTACCACTTCCCCTTCCCCACCTCTCTCTCTCTCTCTCTCTCCAGCCGTAGCCCAGGAATTCCAAGTAAATGGAAACACTACAAAATTAAATCACAGTCAGCAAAATATTGAAAAAGTACATGATGAGAAGAGTTTACAAGCAGTATAAGCAAGGTATGGAAGTATTAAATCACTTTTCTCGTCCCATCCAATAGCTGCAACTAAAAAATTGAGAATTCTATAACTGGTCTACTAATCGAAAATATCAAAAACAAGAACACAGAACTGCAAACACCCACCACAAAGTCAGATTAGTAAGATCTGACGAGCAATTCAAAGAAAAAGAAAATTGGTATACAGCATGAAAGAAATATAGGAATAGAGGACAGTATCTGAGGGAGTTGCCGTGATTGCCACTGTCACCAAATACAGTGAGTAATAGGCTTTTTTTGGTAGAGTAAGGAATTTTTTTAAAAAAGAAAAATTGCATGTGCTCATTTATTTGTTTAAACTAATTATTTATTACTTGGAAGTTTTTACTAAGATTTCATGCCTTAAAATGCATTAATGCCAGTCAATCGGTAAAATTGATTTAACAGAAGTTGTAGAAGGAAATAGAGGCACATAAAATTTCAGAATTTGTCACGTTCCAACAATTTAAAGAACAAAATTGAGTTTGCCCCTCAAAAATTCAGGTGAAACATTTATACAGGTTTGTTCTATTACTGAAAATGGTAAATATGTTGATTGTCTAATCACAAATCTACAGAACAGACAGCTGCAAAATATGCTCATGAGAAGTTACACTTGAGGCACAAAAGGCAAACATATTCCTGGAAGGAAATTTATAATTTCTCAGAAAAAAGGTGCAGAATATATTCGGATGAAAAAGGAAAGAACGTGAACCATGTAGTACTAAGTGACATACCTCATATGTCAAGGTACCTCCGGAAGAAGCAGACTGACGAAGGGTAGCACTAGAAATCACCCCACTGGCAGAAAGAACACAAATAGCTCGAGGCCCTTGTTGACAGAATGATATAATCTTTGCGGTGACATCCTAACAAAAAGAATATCATTCGTGAAACGATAACAAAGAAAGAGGACAGCACAATGTATTAGGCTGTCACATTGTGAGTTTTACAGAAGGTCAGATGCAGAATGCAAAAATAATATCCTAAGGCGTCAAGAGCTTCAGATATGCAATATCCTTTACCTATTTTGCCATCTTTTATAGCCTACTCTAATTAAATTATTCCCTCATATAGACAAGAGCAATACATTATTGCTTCATTAACTTGAAGAGTTAATAAGAAGGTCTAGGCTCAAATTTTCCTATGGCCCCAGCAAAAATTGTCCATTGAATTTTGTAATAATCTCAGTTTTGCACAGATGTAATTTAACTCCATTAGGTTGAAGGAACTTAATTCTGCAATCAAACATGTTTCCAGAATACAGTACTCAACATGGCCAAGTACAGAAAATATCATAGGTACGTATACATAGCATATCGGCAATCACGAAATAATCCATGTCCCTACAACTCACCATCTAACCAAGAAATTGAATGTGGGCCAGTCTCAGCATAATGCTTAAGCCAAATTACTAACTCAAGGATAATCAATAGTATAACGTGGTCTCAACTCACCTCTCTAACTGATGTGGAATGTTACTATCTCTGCCGGACAAATGAATGATGCCCTCATCACGGGGCCAAGGTGATATAGGGAGGAGGGTGAAAGTACAGAGAAGAAGAATAGAATGGTAAAGACAAGAAATTAGACTAGAAGGGTAAAGACAAGAAAGGGATCAAACCAAGGGGAAAAGAAGAAGGGGAGCACAATTGCTCAATTGCAATCAATTTCTCAAATACTCATTCATTAATCAATCAATTGTCCTAGGGATTCTTATATAGAGAATCCGATGTGAAAGAAAATTGGAAACAAAATCATAATCAAATAATTGAAAAAGTGAAAAAGGAAATCAAATAAATGAAAATAAAATCACAACTAATTTGGAAGGCAAATAAAAGCGAGTCTTCATATTTGGAAGGCAAATAAAAGTGAATATTTGTCTTGGATGTCCGCATCAATTCTCCCCGGGTGGGAGGAACTCGACCCCGGCGAGTTAAACGTCAGGAATCAATTGTTCAACCATAAGCTGAGTGGCTGGGCAACCCGTCGGCGACGGTGATAGACTCGAGTAAGAGGGGGCCGAAAGCTGACAGAGCGATCGAGATCTCCGGAAGGAAGTTGACTAGGGCCTGAAGAAGTGCAATCCTGCTGGCTCTGATAGAACTCCAAGAGGTCTGGGTCGAGCTGCTGTAGTGTCTCGCGAGAAATCCAAGCATTCTCAGACTCTGGTCGACCAATCCAACGGACAAGGAAGCGATGAATAGTTCCCTCCCTGGTAAACATCACCTGTTCATCTAAAATAGTATCAATTTTATCACGGTGTGTCGGGAGGGAAGTGGCGCAGGGGAGGGCGAAAGGTCAATAGGTGGTGCACACCAGGGGGTGGCAAAGGGATCCCCAGGTGGGGAAAAGTTGCCTTTATACGCAATGAGATCTTCCACATTAAAAGTATGATGAAAACCAAAATGAAATAGAATGTCAAGAACATATGCATTTGATCCAATCCGCTGTAAAATTTTAAAGGGACCAGCACTACGAGCCTGCAGTTTAGAGATGTGCCCAGGTAAGCGCCATTCTGGTCTGATACGAACCATAACATAATCTCCTATATTGAATTCAACGTGTCTTTTATGAGAATCAGCATGCAGTTTGTATGTGGCATTACTTGCTTCTAATTGCTTATTGATCTCGATGTGTAAATCGTGAAGATGTTGTGCAAAAGTTTCGGCAGTCATGGACACACTAACATGTGGAGACATCGGGATAAGGTCCAATGGTTTTCGGGGTTTGTAACCATGCACAGCTTCAAACGGACTCATACCGAGGGATCTATTGAAAGAACTATTATATGCAAGTTGGGCCGTTGGTAGGATCAAGTCCCAATTCCTAAGATGCTCCTGGACCAAACACCATAAGAGGTTACCTAAACTCTGATTGACGACTTCAGTCTGACCATCTGTTTGAAGGTGGTATGCAGTGAAAAATTTTAATTTGCTACCGACCATGTGCCACAGGGTCCGCCAAAAATGGCTGGTGAAACGGACATCCCGATCAGAAACAATGGTTTTAGGAAGACCATACAGCTTGACAATCCCAGTGAAATAAAGGCGAGCGACTCGAGAAACATCAGCAGTCTTACTACAAGGAATGAAGTGGGCCATTTTAGAAAAATGATCCACAACGACAAATATGAAATCGTGTTTCTGAGGGGTACGGGGAAACCCTAACACAATCGATGCTAACATCCTGCCAGGGACCATTAGGTCTAGGTAGAGGGTTGTAGAGGCCAATGTTTTGCTTTGGGTGTTTGGCGAGTTGGCATATTCGACAAGTACTGACGATTCTAGCCACGTCTTTCTTCAAACTAGGCTAATAAAATTGTCGCTCAACCTCCTTAATGGTCTTATCACATCCAAAATGGCCAAATAAACCTCCAGCATGAACTTCCCACACTATGAAATCTCGGACAGACGTTTTCGAGATGCAAAGTTTATTAACACGGAATAAGTACCCATCCTGAAGACGAAATCCGTCCATGGTGTCCAAGTGCCCACACTGTAAAGCAAGGAAGATTTTGCTAAAATCAGGACAGGACTCATATTCTTCCTTAAGCTTTTCAAAGCCAACAATTTTAACTTGAACAACAGAGAGGATGGTCAAACGACGGCTCAAGGCATCAGCCACTTGATTCTCAACGCCTTTCTTGTGCTTCAAGACGAAAGAATATGCTTGTAAATACTCGATCCACCAACCGTGGCTATAATTTAATTTCTTCTGAGAGTTGAGAAATTAAAGAGCTTCATGATCTGAAGAGAGGACAAACTCTTGAGGGAGCAAGTAATGGCGCCAGTAGCATAGGGCTTGTACGACGGCATACAACTCCTTATCATAAGTAGAATATCGTCGCTTGGCATCATTCAACTTTTCGCTAAAGTAGGCAATTGGGTGGCGTTCTTGACTAAGAACTCCTCCTATTCCTACACCTGACGCATCACACTCTACTTCAAATACCTTGGAAAAATCAGGAAGTCGCATGACAGGAGCTGTTGTCATCCTGTCTTTGATGAGTTTGAAAGCTTTGGCAGCATCAGGAGACCAAGTGAAGTCACCCTTCTTCATGCACTCAGTGAGGGGAGCCATGATTGTGCTAAAACCCTTGATGAACCGGCGATAGAATGTGGCCAAGCCGTGAAAACTTCGAACTTCGTGGATGGATTTGGGTTCCGGCCAATTTATGATTGCCTGGATCTTTGCAGGGTCGGCAGAAACCCCGTCAGAAGAAACAATAAAGCCCAAGAAAGCCACTTTGTCTGAGAAGAAGGAACATTTCTTAAGGTTAGCAAATAAGCTTTCTTTTCTCAGAGTAAGGCAGACCTGTGTGAGGTGTTCTACATGTTGCTCCTTGGTCTTACTGTAAATGAGGATATCATCAAAATAGACTACTAGGAACCGTCCCATAAAAGGCCGTAAAGTCTGGGTCATGACTCTCATGAAAGTGCTTGGTGCGTTAGAGAGCCCAAAAGGCATGACCAACCATTCATAGAGGCCGTCCTTTGTTTTGAAAGCTGTTTTCCATTCATCCCCTGGACGAATTCTGATTTGGTGGTAACCACTCTTTAAATCAATTTTGGAAAAGATTGTGGCACCAACCATCATATCTAACATGTCATCAAGTCTAGGAATGGGAAAACGATATTTTACGGTGATTTTATTGATTGCTCTACTATCAACACACATCCTCCAAGACCCATCCTTCTTAGGTGTTAAGAGGGCAGGTACTGCACAAGGACTCATACTGTCTCGAATGAATCCCTTGCGAAGGAGTTCGTCTACTTGTCGCTGGAGTTCAGCATGTTCAGTAGGATTCATCCTATAATGAGGGAGGTTTGGGAGTGACACATCTGGAGTAAAATCAATGGCATGTTGAATTTCGCATAAATGTGGTAAGTGATTGGGTAGGTCCTCAGGGAAAACATCTTGAAAGTTTTGGAGAATTTGACGGGCCTCATTAGAAATTGGTGTGGAAGAGTTCGAAAAAGTTTCGAGGATGATAACGGCGAACACAACTGACTCGCTGACAGTGGCCCGTTCAAATATTGTAGGACTAATAACCACTACTACGGTCCGTTCTTTGTTGGGAGTCGTCGGTTTTAGAGGTAGGGGATAGAGGCGAATCCTCTTCCCCTTGTGAACAAAAGAGCAGGAATTGGAACGGCCTTGGATTATCACATCCAAGTCGTAGAGCCAAGGGCGCCAAAGAATGACATGACCCACATCCATTGGGATAATATCACACCAAATATGATCTTTGTACTCTAAAAATTGAATCGGTACAAGATAACGTTTTTTAACGAATATATTTAACGGATATAGAAGATGTGTCAATCCAAGAAACGCTGTAAGGACTAGGGTGTGGGACCGCCTTTAATCCCAAACGAGAAATAGTGTTAGTAGAAATCGCATTGATACAACTACCGCTATCCACGATTACCTTGCAAGCTTTCTCGTTCACTTTGATGTAAGTGTGAAAAATAGCGTGACGGCGCCAATTATCAGATTTGTTGGATTGTGTCAATGTGCATTGCACAATGCCTAAAAATGGTGTATCGAGGGAGGAAGAACCGAAGTCTAAATGAGAGGAAGTAGGTCGAATGCAGCTCACAAATGTGTCAAGCTCATCATCATTCAGGTCATCAAACTCCTCTAATTTGGGTTCATAGACTTGTTCTTCAAGGAGCTCCTCATGTATTTCATTTTGTCCGTTAATGAATAAAGTTTTACTCGGACATTTGGAAGAAATATGCCCAAAACCTTTACAGTTAAAACACTGTAATTGAGAATGTCTTTTCGGGGCTTCAACATCCTTTCCTCGAGGTTCTCTTGCAGGGGCGACGGTGGAGGGAGGGGTTCCTAAGACAGACTTGGAATTGATGACAGGAGTGTGTGATGTAGATTGACGATACGGCATCCTGGTAACTAACTCAAAGTCGCGGACCAAATTATACGCATGGTCCAAAGTTGTAACTCCACGAAGGACAAGTTCTCTCCTAAGATCCTCGTGTAACCCTTGTCGGAACCTACTCAACGTCATGGCTTCGTCCTCAATGATGTGACATCTCATTCGAAAATCATCAAATTGAGTCACATATTCAGTTACGGACCGATTACCTTGCCGCAGGGAATTCCACTGGTCGAGTAAGTGGCTACTGTAGGAGCGGGGTAAATACTTCTCGTGAAGGCGTCGCTTCATTTCAGCCCAACTTCGAACAGGGGCGGCTTGACGCCGAATCAGGAGGTCCTCCACACTTTCCCAATATAATTGGGCGTTGCCGGTCAACTTAAGGCTGGCAAATTGAACTCTTCTGTCTTCTGACACGCCATACCATTCAAAGAAACGATCCATGTCGCGAACCCATTGAGTGAAAACTCGAGGGTCCAAGCAGCCATCAAAAGTAGGGGCATCCAATTTGATATTTTTGAAAAGGTGGTCATCCGGATCCCGCTCTTGATCATAGTATCGAGGCCTGCGATCGTGTCTACTAGGGGTTTGTCTGTTTTGCCTTCGTCGGTGAGCTTTGTTGTGTGATGCATCAGAGTTTTCAGCATCTGATGAGTGAGGCCCTAGTTCTAAAGTGGCGACCCGATTTGCAAGATTCAAATTTGTCTGATTAGTGGTGGCCAAGTCAGCTTGAATGGCAATCATGTGATTTTGTAATTGCTGTTGACTGGAAGCTAATTGGGCTAATTGTTGACTCAATGTTTCAAATTGGTTAGAGTCCATACTTAGATCAAGGGTATTATGGTAAATAAGTCGACCGCTTCTCAAATGCATACAACACCAAATGGAATTGAGATCAATAAACAATTAAAGCAATTCAATTTTTTTTTTTTTGTGAGATTTGTATGGTTCCGATCAGGCAAACTAATATTGCTAATCTATTAAAATTATAAAGCGATAATCAATTGCGAGAGGGTGTGTCAAGTGGTAGTGAAAAGGCGTGAACAAAAAAATGACACACGTAGATAAAACTAAATACTATTAAAGATGAACAAAATATGCTACTCAAAAGAAGATGGAACAAACACACCTGGAGATGATTTGATCAGCTTGTTGAAACTGCCTCGGAAATGATCTGATCCACTTGTTTGAGATTGGACAAAAATCTGCGAAAATCTGCTATTGTTTGATTTTTTTTTNTCAATCAATTGTCTTAGGGATTCTTATATAGAGAATCCGATGTGAAAGAAAATTGAAAACAAAATCATAATCAAATAATTAAAAAAGTGAAAAAGGAAATCAAATAAAATTAAATAAATGAAAATAAAATCACAACTAATTTGGAAGACAAATAAAAGCGAGTCTTCATATTTGGAAGGCAAATAAAAGTGAATATTTGTTTTGGATATCCGTATCACAAGGATCCCAAGAAATCTAGTCTCTTGAGACCTTCCCGCACAAGGTAGAAACAAAGAAGTGCTCTTGTTGCTAGTAGCAAGCTCACTTACGTCCCCTTATTGGGGGCTCAATACTCTTATATGCAACAATCTAGAGGTACCACATCTTAAATGTGCTGAATGCCTACAATGAAATCCTATAGCCCTTTAGATAAGCTAAACTTGATAATATTAAATCCAAATTTTAAATATCAAATGTCTTAACTTAAAGATCCTAATCCTAACTAGATATTATGGTATGAATTATTCTAATCCTATTGCAATAAGATCTTTATTCACTAACACCATCCCCCAAATTTATGATGATTTCCAAAAAAAATCTCCATAAATTTGCTTCAAAGCAACCAAAATTTTGCAACAATGACAAGTCAACTACAACCATAATTCTACAACAATTGAAACTACGTAGAAGCCGAAATTCTACAGCAACCAAATTTTGCAGCAAAAAAATTTATAGAAAGAAAAGGCAATGTAAGATCTAGCTTGATGGCTATGATGCAGATGACCATAAGATAAAAAAAGAGTGAAACTGTTGTTCAAGTGGGTGTCGAAGAGCACCATCCACTGACCGTGGAATCAAACTTGCATGGTGATCAGAATAGGAGGCGTGTTGAACAACCCCGTAAATAAATGCCATGCCAATTATTTTTTCAAATAAGCCCACAATGAAAATCTTGAGTCCTTTGCATAGGCTATACTAGATAACATTAAACTAAAAGATTACATTTTAATTATCTTATCTACAATATCACAATTCTAACAAAATATCATGACAAGATATATTCTACTCTTATAATAATATCTTTATTATAATATCCCCTTTATCACATTGAAGCTTTTTCTTTTTACTCTGAATGTGTTAGAATTTTTATCCATGTAAATACAGTTATGTTGGCCACAGTAGTTGAATAGTGGTTCTAGGGCCAGAGAGAAAGAGGTCCATAAGCACCAAGATATCTGGTAATCAGCTTCAGAGTTAGCATAAATAAATCAGGTTGGTGGAGGCCTAGGACAATGATGAGAAATAATGCTTGCGCCAAATAAATATACTAATTTGTTTGTTGAAATAAGTTAAAATATAATTAACATAACATTAATTTCTTTCCTTTATTCAAGCATACCTCGCCAGTACAAACAGTTATGACGTGGGGAGTGAAATGAGCACCAGTGCATGCAGCCCCTTCGCCTACACAAGAATCAAACATTATCTCTTAATAATTCAACATTAGCAGTCAAAAAATTACAGATTACAAATATTCTCCATTATTATCGACGTAAAATTGGATAAATACATTATCCCCTATGTTTGTTACAAGATTATGACACACGTAAAGTTGGATGAAGACCGGTTAACCTTTAGAATTTCTTTCTCCATATTAAAGAGGCATTGGTGCCACAAATATATCACATGCAATACATTCTATATGTTGACAACACCTTTCCACATAGAAAGATGTAAGTTTCAATGATACTAGAGCAACTAATTCAGCTCAAGCTTTCAGGTCATGCTGGTGACCGATCAATTCAATGTATAGTGGAAAAACTCTGTGGACCATTGCTCTCTGTGACGATATATTACATACTGGGGTGAAGTTTTGGTCCTTACTCGCCAGAGGGACAACCAACTAACATCTACGAGCAGATTTGAAATATTATTCTTGCATAAAAAAATGCTTGAGGACGTGGAGCATGTAGACTGTCTGTTGCTTCGAAGTTCATTTTCTGGGGTAGTTGCATCAGTAGAAGAACAATACGATATAAGATGAATTCATATGTTCAAGCCCTATTCTACTTTTATGCCTTTCAATTCCCCCAGATCGTAGTTTACAAATTAAAACAAGTCTATATAATACAAGGATAAGATTTTTTTACACTAACTTATATTTGCTCCAAAAACTTTTGGTGGTATATCCTCTTTCAATATTATCTGAATATTATTGCACCTCATGCAGATGAAAAAGGAACCCAATCCTTTCTATAAATTCTATTCTCAGCTAAATATGATAAGTGATTGCAAAATAAGATAGTGATGCTGCAATTAGTGTCCGGTGTGGAACCAACAATTGTTTAGATAGGGATCAAACTGCAATAGGACCTGCAGTAGATGTAAAAGGGAAATAGAGCGACA
Source organism: Nepenthes mirabilis (assembly GCA_025585075.1). Classification (NCBI taxonomy): domain Eukaryota; kingdom Viridiplantae; phylum Streptophyta; class Magnoliopsida; order Caryophyllales; family Nepenthaceae; genus Nepenthes; species Nepenthes mirabilis. The sequence goes on along the minus strand of JAODPA010103737.1, from coordinate 2,007 downwards.
TAATGTTCATCATCTAGGGAAAATAACTCTATTGCATAAGAGAAGCATAAGTTTACAATGAATTCTCTTTGCCACTACAGTCAATGTTGTTGAAAATCGTACTACCAGAAACAAATAAACTCAAACTAGAAACTCATCATCATATCAAGTTCGAATAGAAACATATCATGTTCCATTTCTACAAGAGAAAGCAATCTGAAACAGCCTTCAACAAATTCCAATATATTTTTGAACCAACAGTCTCAGCCAACTGAAGCAGAACTACTTGACAAGGTACAGTAAAGAGCCTACAATGTGTAATCCACCAGCTTTTACCATTCATGCAATGAAACAAAGACTTTGCACAGTAAAGAACAACAAAGCTTTTACCATTCAATGCTTTAAATCTCATTGTCAAATCCTACTACCCTCTCATAGATCATGCTCAAAAATTTACCCAAAGTTACAAAAACTGGCGGTAATTTTTTGTTACCCATGCTTCCCATATTAACTCCGTGCTGGGGGTCAGTCTCTGGAAAAATTGTCCGCCCTCTGCCCCTCTTCCAGCCAGGAAACTTGGCAGTAGATGGTGGTGCTGATGCAGAAATTGGCATCGGCGACAATGCCCTGTTGACCATACCATCTGGTCCGTATTTCCGGGGTCTACCCCTCTTCCTTTTCTCCATTACTCCGGCCATGTCTGCACTCATCGGGGTGAGGGCCATTGCTTGTGATACAGTCACCTGACCAGGGGCATCACTCCGAGGTGCTACATGATAGTTTGATGGGGCTTCCGCTCTTATAACAGTCACGCCTGAGGTTATATTTTCTTTTGCTTCCATCCTTATATTGGCCGATAGATAAATTCCAAGTATGTCAACAGAACCAGAAGTCTGACCCGAATAATTGTATCTGTGTCAATGCAATAAAATGACATGATAAACTTCCATCAAGAGATAGAGTTGGATCACACCACCATTTTCAGACTAGTTACGACTTAAGCAATTCGAGCTCACCAGTTTTCTGGAAGATCAAACCTCTGATTACCTAATCCTTCCCCTTCTCCCAAGGAGGTAAAACGGAAAAAGGAAAAAGAATGGGTTTCAGTGCACAAAATAGAACATGCTCCATGAAAGTGGAATACACTTAATACTGAAAGAAGCAATAAAGTAATAGAACCAACCCCGTAAAAGTTCCCAATTTCCCAATGATCAAACTTGGAAGAGATTGAAGATCCTCCTACAAGATGTACAATAGAATCAGAAAGACAGAGCACCTACAAAGAGAAGCAGAAAATCAGAGAATACTCAACCAACATTTATTCAATCTTCAACAACTAAAAATAAGACTAACTTCAACCGAAAACTTTGTCTACAACTCATATTAAATACAGCAAATCTGTGAATAGACACATTAATTTACTTCAAACACCACAACTCCACCTCTACAAATCATTTAAAAGTTTAGAAAATATAGTGCAAAGACAATAACCACAATGATTAGTGTCCAAAATCGTAAAAGGCGAAGAATATCAGCATTTCTTCCATTCTTAAAGATAAAACTATGAATCACACAACAAATTCTTGTCGCACCTAACGATTAAAATATTGGTTCATTCCAGAAAATAAGAAAAAAATTAACATGCAAAGGAAAATATCAAACTCAAACGAGCAACTTCGAAGCCGATTCAGAGTATCTAATGCTCAAACCTTTACACGTTCAAAGCGCTGAAAACAATATTCCAATGCCGTCCGACGACGTCGTCCCTAGGATCGAACCTACCACAAAGCCAAGATACAGCACTGCGGCCATCGACGAAACGAACGGCTATCTTCGGCGGGCATGCTGAAGCAGACAAAAAAGCGGTCTTTCAGGTGTCCGGAAAACCGCTACCCCAAGCCTTCTGGACAGAGGCAGAGAATAAACAGGGCACTGTGAAAAATGAATAATGTGTATCAGGAAAAAATAAACAAATAAGGAAAATAAAAGTGACGTATTATTATTATATTGTGAAGAAATATAATAATT
>JAODPA010103726.1:0-20773 GCA_025585075.1 Nepenthes mirabilis | reverse complement strand
TGATAGATTAAATCAATCCAATTAATATTGTATCCAATAGTAAGTAATGACAATATTTAAAATGGGCTTGTACATTTGTGTCTTAACTTTTAAAGTTGTTGGACACTCGTACCATAGCTGCAATACTACATAAAAATTTAAAAATAAGGCTGCAAAATAGATAAAATAAAAATAAAAAAAGTAAGAAAATGTTGACTCTTTTTAAATTTTTGTAATAATTTATTATTGACGTCATCACTTCATTGCTTCCCCACTAGCCTTTATCTTTCATCCTTTTTGACCCGACAAGCTCCCTCCATTCTCTCTCATCTTCAACTCTACGCACCCAAATAAATGCTATTAGATCTTTAATCGCATACTTCAATCCAGAAACACCTCTAACTTTAGCTCGGCTTTCAGATTCTTGTAATGGCTCCGAAACTATATTTTATTTTCTGGGTTTTCTTTTTCTCGATGGACCCATTTCCCTCTCAAAGCCAGGAGCTGTTCTTCAATGGCTTCCAGCATTCTTCTAACAACATAAGCTTAAATGGAGCTGCAGAGATAGAAAGCAACGGTATCCTCCGTTTAACCAACGATACCTCTCGTTTAATTGGTCATGCTTTCCACCCTTTTCCCATCAGATTAAAGAACTCTAGTAATGGAAAAGCTCTATCTTTCTCAACCAATTTTGCCTTCTGTATTGTTCCTGAGTTCCAAAAGCTTGGCGGGCATGGATTTGCCTTTGCCATGGCGCCGTCCAAAGAGCTCCCTGGTGCTCTTCCCAGCCAATATCTCGGCCTCCTCAACTCATCTGATAATGGGAACTTAACAAACCACGTCTTCGCCGTCGAATTCGACACCGTTCGCGATTTTGAATTCGGCGACATCAATGATAATCATGTTGGTGTAGATCTTGACAGCCTGGTCTCAAATGCTTCTGTTCCAGCGGCTTATTTCATTGATGGGAATTCAACTGCCCAGAATCTTACCCTCCAGAGTGGGAGAACTATTCTAGCGTGGATTGATTACGATTCTGCTGACAGTCAATTGAACGTTACTCTTTCTCTTTCTTCTAAAAAATCCAATAGAAGTATTCTGTCTTTTGGTGTGGATCTATCACCTTATTTGAATGAGTTTATGTATGTTGGTTTTTCTGCTTCAACTGGTCTGCTTGCGAGCTCACACTACTTAATGGGATGGAGCTTCAAGGTCGGTGATGGCGAAGTTCGGTCTCTTGATCTGTCTTCCCTCCCTTCTCTCCCTGTTCCCAAAAAGACCAACAAGCCCCTGATCCTTGGTCTTTCAATATCAGCCTTCTTTGTGTCAATTTTTGCAGTCCTGACGGCTGCTTATGTTATTTGGAAGTGGAAAAACAGGGATGTGATAGAGCCATGGGAGCGCGAAATTGGTCCACACAGATTTCCGTACGAAGAACTCAAGAAAGCAACGAAGGGTTTCAGCAGCAAAGAACTACTTGGATTTGGTGGATTTGGAAGGGTTTATAAAGGGATTCTTCCGAAATCCAACACCCAAATCGCAATTAAGCGGATTTCGCACGAATCGAAACAAGGTTTGCAAGAATTTCTCTCCGAAATAGCCACTATAGGCAGAGTGCGCCATAGAAATCTGGTCCAGTTGCTCGGTTGGTGTCGCCGACGCGGCGATCTGCTTCTCGTCTATGACTTAATGCCAAATGGGAGCCTTGATAAGTTGTTGTTTGATGAGCCCAATATCATCTTGAGTTGGGATCAGAGGTTCAAAATCATCAAAGGAGTTTCCTCTGGTTTGCTATATCTACACGAAGAGTGGGAGAAAACTGTGATTCATAGGGACATCAAAGCAGGAAATGTGCTACTGGATGCCGATTTGAACGGGAGGCTCGGCGATTTCGGGTTGGCGAAGCTGTACGAGCGCGGGGCGAACCCCAGCACGACGAGGGTGATGGGCACCATGGGTTACCTGGCGCCGGAGCTGACAAAGACAGGGAAGCCGACAACATGCTCAGATATGTATGCCTTTGGTGCATTGTTACTCGAAGTGGCCTGTGGGAGGAGACCCATTGACCCAAAGGCTATGCCGGAGGAGTTGATATTGGTTGATTTTGTGTGGGATAGATGGAGGGAGGGTGCCATTCTTGAGGTTATGGACCCTAAGTTGAAGGGTCAGTATAATGAGATGGAGGCCATGGTGGTGCTGAAATTAGGCCTGATGTGTTCCGCCGACTCCCCGTTGGCTCGGCCTACGATGAGGCAGGTGGCTAGGTACCTTCAAGGGGAAATGAGCTTGCCGGAAGTGATTCCGCCACCGGGTGGATATGCCGGGAAGAAAGGTGAAAGTGGCAGCGGCAGTGGCGATGGCGGTGGATTTGAAGACTACGTGCATTCGTATCGATCTTCGTATTTGGAAAAGACGAGCACCGTGTCGACTGCTGTAGACATTGAAGCTAGCTCATGCGTATCCCTGTCCCTGCCCACCTCCGTTGAATGCAGGTAGGTGCTGCAGGAGTTCTGAGGACAGAGATACAGCGGCTTTTGTGGTTTGGTTCTAATGTATCTATCTCATAACATGACTGGCCTGTTTTGATTATGAAATTTATGATGTTCTTCATTTTAGTTTGCAGATACTTAGCATTTTGGTATGTAAGAATTGATTCTGTTTTGCAGATAATTAAAGTTTCTTTCTTTCTTCCCTCCTCCACAAGATTGTTACGCTGAGTTTATCAGTGATAAGCAAATTTCGAGATAACATATTATATTTTAAGCCTGATGTTAATTCCTCCGATGCTCGATCGCTACTGGCTCCAGCTAAAGACGTTTGGTGGCCTCGTCCTAATTTAAATACCTAATATAAGTTAAGATATTCAACCCCTCTCTATGTTAGGTGGCCCAAATTGGAGCATTTTCCTTAAATCGCCTGTCAAATCTAAATTTAAAATTCCAACGTACCATATTATATTAGACAGTTTATATTAAAGCTTTATCATCTAACAGTCCAATTAACATTATATCCAATAGTAAGTAATGACCATATTTGAAATGGGCTTGTACATTTGTGTCTTAACTTTTAAAGTTGTTGGACACTCGTATACATAGCTGCAATGTGCTCAATTTAGCATAAAATTGATACTACATAAAAATTTAAAAATAAGGCTACAAAATAGATAAAATAAAAATAAAGAAAAGTAAGAAAATATTGACTCTTTTTTAATTTTTGTAATAATTTATTTTTAACGTGATCAGTTTATCTTTCATCCTTTTCGATCCATTACGGTATAAATTTTTTTTATAAGAATGCAGACTGTGCGGGTATGAAGCCGTTCACACGCAAAGTTATATTATTTTTTCAAAAATTTGAAAAAGAGAAATTGCATCCGTTGGATTTAAAACAAATCCAACGGCTGCCATCTCTCCCCCATTTGAAACAAAACCCTATCCACAACGAAGAAGAAGAAAGAGAGAGCGCAGGCAAAACGAAGAACGAAGAGAGAGAGAGAGAGCAGAACCAAGAAAGAGGGAGAGGGAGAAAGAGCATTGTCGTCTTCGTTGTCTCCCTCCATCTCCGTCTTTTTTTTGCAACCTTGCGAGCCAAAACTCTAACCACAAGCAGAGGAAGAACGCGAACCGAAGAGGAAGAACGCGAGTCGCAGCGAAGCAGAGCTGTCGCCATCGTTGGAACAGAACCAGGAAATCGAGGCAAGTCTCCAAATTCCTTACTCACAAATAATTTTTTACTTCATTTTTTATTGTCGAATCTGTGGTTGCATACCTTGAATTGGTGGGGAAATTAGTGAAAATCAAAGCTGACATTTTGGGCTCTGTTTTCACAGAGCCACGGCTCCGTGAGGGTTTTGGTTCTCCCACTTCTCTCTCTTCCTATTCTGTCGAGCAAAGTAATATTTTTATCAAAATTTTGATTTTGGGTAGTTTTGTTTTGTGGATTAACGTTTTAGTATATTAGGATGCAAAAATATTTAGTTTTGTTTTGTGGTTGTGAAGTTAGAAACAGAGAGGGAGAGATAGACGTAGGATACGGAAGAGATAGAGGGGCTGTGAAGTAGACGTGGGCTTCGCGCTGCACTAAATCACATCTATCATCATGGCACACAAAAGAGGGGACCATGCGGTGACAGGGCAAGTTCAAAAGTATCAAAGGGAAATGTGGAGTCACTTGCATCGATACTCCCTGGGATTAGATATTGTTTTCAGCATCTGAATTTGTGTAATCACTCGAGGTTTTTTCTTCTCATATTATAATATATGATTGGGAAAAAGGGTTTGATTAGATTCTCAGTTTGGCATTTGAAATAATTGATGTGGAATAAGGGCCTTTAGTTCCAACTTGAGACCCATGGAGGGATGGACTCCAATTATTCTGGTAGAATTTGTTGTCGATCAGTTTCTCTTTTTAAACCCAGGAGTCATACACTAATGTCTTCCCTTTTTTTTGGTTTCTCTGTCACAATTTTTTATGATCTTGCTTAGATGATGGCCACGCAAGGATGAAGGGTATGATTTTTGCCGTGTGACGCATTGCTCACAGCTTGAGGCGTAAAAATAGCCTCCTATGCATTGTAAACCATTGTAAGCCCAGGAGTGGTCAGGTTTGACCCCTTCAAGTGCCCCGGATTCCCTTTAATGGCAAACCAAAGTTAATTAGTCCTTGCCCCATGTAAATAATGTTAGAATTACAAATTTGATATGCTGCTGATGAATTTTATCACCCCCCGCTCTTCAGGATGAGGATGCCTTCTTTGCTGATTATGCTGAGGCTTATCTTAAGCTCTAAGAACTTAGGTAATAATAACCCCTTTTTCCCTTTATTTGACTGAGTGGTGATGCTATCCTTCTTTCAATCTTTAGTAGGCTGATTGAGTTCAATTTTCGCCCTTTTGCAGGTTTGCTGAAGCTTAATCAGCCGGATTGAAGAATGATCGACAAATGATGATGGTTGCCCTTTTGTGTCTCTGTTTATTGAACTTGGAATGGACTTAATATTTATCTGCAAGGTCTTCAGCGCGGCTACTTCAGGAGCAGCAGGACGGATACATTTTGTGACTGGTCGCTCTTTCATGGCTGCCTTTGTTGATGGAGTGCTAATCGTCTCCAAACTGCATTGCAAATTGTAATGATTATAGGGGTAGAAGTAGTTTTTTTTTTCCAAAATCTAGATCCTAATTGATTGATATAATATAATTTAAGTAAGCAGAATATTTACAGGAGCCCCAAGTATGCATTCCAGCATTATATCATTCAGTAGTTACATGTTATAAATAAACTCGTGGTGATTTTGTATGACAAGTTCTGTGTGTTGAAATGCTATGATTTATATGTTTTTTGTATTAAGGGTTTTTTTATTGTTCTTGTCAATATAATAACTTTAAAAGGATTATATAGTTTGGTAAATATAATTTATGATATCATGATTCGGTCAATGGTTGTGGATATGGTTTTTACGGGTAGATTGGGATACTATTAAAATAATTGTTAGAAAGCAAGAGATAAGATATAATCCATTGATGGCATTGTTCGAGTAATCTTGCTGGATGAATAGGTAAGGGATTTATTGTTAAAATTTTAACTAATTTTGCGTGTTAAAATATAAATAATTTTAAATTTGAGGGGTAGTAAATACCCAAGGTCCAATTAGGAGACCCGTTTCTGTGAAATGCGTATGAGTTCCTAGAAGGCTCAAAAAGCCTACACAGCCCAAGGGGCTGACTTGGTTGAGTAAGCCCAAGAGGCATTGAGGCATGAGGACATGGCGCAGAAAACTCGAGGGCTTGATAACAGTTGAAGACCTTGTTAAAAGCCAAGGACTTGTGAAAGGACGCGGACTTATTAGAGGGCAAAGACATTGATAAAGATGAGACCTTTATCAAGGACGAGGAGTTTGGGAAGTGCCCTACGATATGAGCACAGAAAAGAAAGCTCATAGCGACCGAGAATGCCAGACCAGATTGTTGACATTTGTAAAGGTATGCGTAATCTCCGTAACACGAGATCTTATAGGGATGATGACTTGCAGAGCAGATGCGATCTCTATAGAAGCGATGTCTCACAAAAAAAATTTGCATGCACGCAACGTTTCTGATACGGCAAAATGAGTTTGTAGGGTTGGTGGCAGGATCCACTGTACACGCCAGCTCTACGTGGATGCTCCATGTAGGAGGACTCAGATCACTATATATACATTTATTGTGTACCTAACACACAACCCTTTTATCCTTACGCTCATACTTCCTTATGCTGGCATTTATGCTCACATAGAGAGAGAAAAGAAAGGCACACAAGCTCCACAATTGAGAGAACTCCTGTAACAGTTAGAGTGATCCTTGAGAATCATCAGTTACCTCCCATTCTCCATCCTTTGTACTCGTAAGTCTGAATAGTAAAATCATTCCTGAACCTAGAGTCCCGTGATCTTTCTCTCTCATTCAGAAGAAAATTTTCTACGTAAAAATGTCGTGTATCACTTTCCATCTCTCTTCCTTCTACTTCAAAAAACTATCTTTATGTTGCTCTACATTCAGGTCCCTATCCGCACAAAGATTAGGACAGAGGACGTAATATTTGACGCCGTCTGTGGGAACCGACTAAAAGTCTGACTAGCATATTTTCCAAAAATTGAAGTATAATAAACATGAGAGCACAAACTAGTGCCCTAATCAGAGATACTATTTCATATGACAATGGCCCTTATGCGTGCGTTAGGATAGATGATCATTCTAATCTGTATGTACGAGCATTGGTGATGAGAATGGACGACATTTCCAATGTCATCTAGACCCTTTGTTCAAAAATGGACGAGCGACCCAAGGGGGCGCCATCTAAGGCCTCTTAGGCTGCCATGACCAAGAAGAATGATAAGGAAAAGATACAACCCTCGAAGTAAGTTAGTCAGCATGAAGACCGCGGGACCCAAGTTGCCTCGAGCAATAGAGTCCCACTGTGTCTTGAAGGTCACTTGGGTCCTCGGACTCAGGAAGGGCCTCCTTTTGATGAATTCCTTTTAGAGGGTAGGAGCCGTTCGGAACCGCAAGCCGCATAGGACCCTTACGAGTTAAAAAACTACCTATAAGAATCGGGATCCTAAGATTTAGCTTCTCAATTTCAATGGGAAAATCAGCCTAGGTAACATGTTGATCAATAAGGAATCGTTTACCGGTTAGGATGGTCGACCAGTTAAGTACAGTTTACTGCCTTAATGAGAAATTGGTAGAAGAAAGAAAGGTTGACCGGATAGCATAGTTGACCACCTTAATGGAAATCGGCCGAGGTAGTGAGAGTTGACCGGTTTTAATGGCAAACGACTGAAGAAGTAGATAGCCGGTTAATATAGTTGGACCAGAATAGTTGATCGAAATTTGAAGAAGTTGACTGAAATTAAGGAGACAACCAAAATGATCACGAAACCGTGGTCTATAAATAAATAGTAACAACTGAGAAATTAGAAAGAGAGCAAGGACTTGGAATGATGACCAGTTAAGAGAATTGACTAGAGTATATTGATGATAAGAATGAATCATTGACAAGTTAGGTGAGTTGACAGGATTGGCTTGACGGCCAGTTTTGATTAAAGTCCGGACTGGCCAAATTGGAGTAGGTAACCTGCTTCCACATACTCCATTGATCTAGAACCTTCTAGATAGGAGATTTGAGGCGATGATCTAGAATTTTCTAGAAAGGGGATTTGAACAAATATCAGAAGTAGGTAACCTGCCCTACCTACTATCACCTATCCCATTACCTATAAATATTAGATTGGGGGGGTTTGGGAGTAAGGTTTATAAAATTTGGAGAAGGGGCACGAAAGAGACGAGGGAGGCAAAGGAAATGCAGGAGAAGAAGTGATGAGAGAAACCCCAAGCCAGAATGAGTAAGGAAAAATAATGAGCAATTTGCAGGCAAGTGTACCATAAGTTTCGTCTTTCCTTATTAATATTTATGAGTATTATTTGATTTGTTATGAAATATTTTATATTTATCAGTTTTCTCATGATTTTATGAATAAGTATGCATGTTTATAGTATGGATATCATGATTTATGAATTCAATTTTTATTGTCTATCTTGTTTTTTGTATCTAAATTTTGTTACGAATATTTCTCTCAAGATTATACTCGAAATAGGAAGGTATGATTTTATAAATTTTAAAGTTATGGAGTGAAAATATTATGCTATGAATTATTTAAGTCTATCGGACAACTTTATCCCAAAATCTTGTTAAAAGATATGCAATTTGAAATCTACCAAGAATCTTGAGGCTATTTGAAGGCTTAATCATGTGAAGTTGAAGCGTTTTCTATTTAAAGAGATTAAGAAACAATAAGTCAGAGCTCCATGCGTTAAGTTAAAATTTATAAGAAATTGGACTAAGGATTATTATTCAGCGGGTAATATTCTCTAACATGTATTAAGATATTACAGTGGTAATTGAGGATAACTCCGTCCATAGAGTGATATGTGGTTCGCCTTCATCAGGGCATTACTATGGGGGACAAGAACTAAGAATTTGAGATCATCGTGATCCTCAAGATGTAAATAAAGAGGAAAACTATGATCATCCTACCTTCAGTATGTAAATAAGGAAGGACTAAGAATCAAGACATTTAATTCTGTAGAGTGAATAAAATCTATCTTCAATTATTCACTTCACTAGTTGGTAGGGTTTATTGGCCATGATCCCTTAGGATAAATAAAAGGATAAGTAAGTTTTGTATTGTTTTATGATTTTCAGCATATTTTCTGATTAATATAAGTAGAAGAAGTAACCGTAGAGAAGATAAGACAAGCAAATACAAGATTTTGTTCACCAGCTCATGATCATGCACCGTTTCATAATTTTACATTGTTTATATATGTATTTGTCTTGAAAGTCTTTCAAAGGATCTCTCTCCCCCTATATATGTATATATATGTGTTTTATATGAAAAAATTACAAGTCCTTATTTTATGGTACATTACTGAGTATATGGCTCACTCTATACCGTTTTCTTACCTCAGACAGATAAGAGATCATGCCAGACGAGAAAGAGTAGAGCCAGACGAACCATTTAGGCTAAAAGACCGATCTGGATTCATGTAACAATAAATGATCAACCTTGATGAATTTTGGTCATTTGGAGACTTTGTATAAACGATTCCATTGTCTAAAGTAAAGGATATTTGTATACTTCTACTGAACCTTATGGTTTAAGAAATTTTGGATTTCTAGTGGCATCTCATACATTTTTTTTGTTTCGTGCTATAGCTGACTGACCTAGAATCTTGGATCCTGTGTACGCTTTTATTACAATTATGCATGATTATCCCTGTTCGTTTTAATACTCATTGCATTTGAATAAGGACAGACGAGTACGGCAGTCAGCAAGAGCTCCAGTCTGTCACACTGAATATGAATATTGACAGAAATCATTGGAGGAAAAATGATCTAGTCTGTCACAAATGGTATCAGAGAAAAAAAGATACCTTAGGATTGATCGATCTTACAGTGAAAGTTTAAGTTTAATCTAGATAGAGATGTGAAAGGGGCAGTTCGGATTAGATGAAAGGTTGAGGTGATTAACCCTTTTAAGGCCAAGGTAGTTGCTAAGGGCATGGTGTAATTTAGGGCCGAGATGAATACTAGTGGTCGTGAAGTAACTTAAGGACCGAGGTAGATATTAATGACCAAGGTGTAGAGTGTATGAAGTTCGGGGGTTTAAATCCTTAAATGTATTGAATAATTGTTAACCCCTAATTGAGGCTTTCAGTTGATTAATTAGTTTATATAGGATGATCTAGCTAAATTGATGGGTGGTAGGATTGAAAGATGGCAGAATTCGGAAGCCTATGGGATCGTAGCCTTGGGTTATAAGGTTTAATTTGGGTTCTGAAATAGGAAATTTGATTTAAAATCTACTTCGAGATCATTCGTTCTAGGATGATTGCAACTCATCGAGTTCACTTGCGATAATAAATATCAGTCAAGCAACTGGATGGTCCCTCTTGAGGCTTTATATGGATGAATAATGGATTGAATGTTTGGGAAAATGGATATGGCACCAGGAGGAGGATCTTGTTTGGTTTCTGCGGTTGTGTAAAGGATGATTGGTTTTAGGCAATATTACGACCCCTCGATCTGTTCAATATTAGGGTCAATACTGAAATTGAGCTTGAGATAATATGGAAAGTCTTTAAGGTTTTTGATTGCTCGGATGAAATTTAGTTCGCTACCCAAAAGTTGAGGGTGAGGCAAGTCGATGGTGGGCTTCTAAGTATCGCACTCCATCTTTTGGGATGTTTTTGGAGGCACTTTTGGGAGGACTCTTTTACATGTGACATAAGAAATGGCAAGAAATTGAGATTAGTTGATAAGGATAAGGAAATAAGTTTGTGGCCCCAAATTATGTGTAATTCTGAATGTGTGATCCAAATATCTAGAATGAGCTCTGATGATGTCAACTCCTAATGGGTAAATTCTCATCCCGGTGTTTGGTCTAGGTCTGTCTATGTGAATAGTTGACTGATCTGATTTTATTTGAGGTGCCAGATTTTAAGAAGATGATAAGAATAATTTGATTGGCAAGTTGCTATATTAGTGTAGATGATTTTGGTGAGAGCATTAAAACTCGCAACTGGGGTTGTGAATTTTGAGTATGATGATGAGTCGGCAAAGAGTTGATGGAATTAATATTGCTGTGCTTGCAAGTTTTATGATAAAAATATGTGCCAAATTTAGTTGGCGTTTTTAGCCAGACTTGGAAGTCATTCTGCGGTCATTAAGGATTTCTTGACTATAGGAAAATTCAAGGAAGTTATTAAAAGAAAAAAAATTAGGCTGTCTTATCTTCTGAATCGGCAATTAACATTGTTGTTGAGGTTGTACCGGAACTAACACTGATTTTGACGACCCCACAAAGAATCGATAAGGTTACCTAAGGATTTTTGCAAGTTCAATTGCATAAGGAATGAATTGTTAGATAAACGAATATTGGAATCCAATAGGCAATTTGTGAGGCTTAATGTTTCTTAAAGCATTTGGAGCACTGACAAGTTAGGGTATGTGTCTAAGGAAGCCTTTGGATAAGATACAAATTGGTTGGAGAGAGTGATGATTTTGATATGTAGTCTTTTTATGGTATAGCTGTAGATCTATAGAAGATTAAATCAATGATTCAATTTGGAAAGACTGGATTAATATTGTGAAGGTGCACGATTTTTCTTAAGTCTAACAATCCGATAAGCAATTTGTTAAGGGTTCCTAGGGGATGGGTGACCATAGGAAATTTAATTGGAGGCGATCAGTATCTAAAGGAATAATAATTGCAAGAAGAGTTTTCAAGAGATAAATGATAAACGTTGACCATATCCATTGAATTGATCCTTGATTGATGAAGTCAATTTGTGGTTGGTTGTAATACTTCAAGAAAAAAAAAATTGGATTATATTAATGAAGTATGTTTGGATGGTCGCCATAGGGATTTAGAGGTATTAATTATCTGAAATAGTTATTGTTTAATTTGATCAATAAGCCTTGAGGAAGTTCATTCGTTGATAGAACTTAATCATGCGGCCGTGAAAATGGATGGTTTTGCATAAGAATTATGATGGCAAGTTTTAATGTTAGTAAGAAGAAGTTAAGTTCTTGAAATTGAAGTTTTGCAATGACAGCTCCAAAAGTAAACTTTGGCACTTAACTTTGGCATTATTTTGACATTTGGAGTCTACATCCAAAATGAATTTAAAGATTATAGACTTGGCAGTAATTGTATCAATGCCCTTAGGATTTTCTTAGTTCAATTGATACTACGCTAAGTGGCTGATATAGGTTGATAGACATAAATCACAAGCAGATTTTGGAGGTATTAGTAAATGGTTAATTAGAGTAATGCAGTAGAAGTGTGTGGGACTATAAATCTCAAGATCCGATTTGAGGTTCAAGGTGAATGACCATTTTCAAATTTGGAGAAAAAGCAAGGTTGAGACTTATTAGTTTGTTTGAGATTTTGAAGTAAGCCGGAGAGGTGGCCGATTGGATTGTTTAGTCTTTGAGTTTAATGGATTATGAAGATATTTCTCACTTCCATGTATCAATAACTAATGAATTAAGTGTGGGATCAACATGAGTTGTAAGGGATGAATAAAGATTTAGCCTTCTGACAAAGTTTTAATTTAAAATTTTAGGAAAGTGAATCAAGTGTCGAGGATTGGAATAATTTCATTAGATAATGTTTCTTAGAGACATCATTAAAAATCAAGGAAGTGATATGAGAATACGAAGAAGAAATTTAAGGGGAATATCCTTAATTGTTGAATTTTGAGATTCGTTAAATTTTAAGGATGAAATTTCTACAAATGGTGAAAAATTATAAGTATCTGATTCCTAAGACTTAGCCTCTCAGCTTTAATGGGAAAATCAGCCTAGGTAACATGATTGATCGATAAGGAATCGTTGACCAGTTATGATGGTTAACCGGTTAAGTATAGTTGAGTGCCTTAATGAGAAATCGGCCAAAGAAACAAAGGTTGACCGGATAACACAGTTAACCATCTTAATGGAAATCGGGCGAGGTAATGAGAGTTGACTGGCTTTAATGGAAAACAACTGAAGAAGTAGATAGCTGGAGCAGAATAGTTAATCAAAATTTGAAGCAGTTAACCGGAATTAAGGAGATAACCAAAATGATCATGAAACCGTGGTCTGTCAATAAATAGTAACAATTGAGAAATTAGAAAGAGACCGAGGACTTGGAATGATGACCGGTTAAGAGAATTGACTAGAGTAGATTGATGGCAAGAATAAATCGTTGACCGGTTGAGTGAGTTGACCAGATTAGCTTAATGGCCAATTTTGATTAAAGTCCAGACTGGTCAAATCGAAATAGCTAACTTGCTCCCACATGCTCCATTGATTGAGAACCTTCTAGATAGGAGATTTGAGCCGATGATCTAGAACTTTCTAGAAAGGAAATTTGAACAAATATTAGAAGTAGGTGACCTACCCTACCTATTCTCACTTATCCCATTGCCTATAAATAATAAATCTGGAGGTTAGGGAGCAAAGTTTGGAAAATCTGGAGAAAGGGCACGAGAGAGACGAAGGAGGCAAAGGAAACACAGGAGAAGAAGTGACAAAAGAAACCCCAAGCCAAAATGAGTAAGGAAAACTGATGAGCAATTTGTAGGCAAGTCTACCCTAAGCTTCGTCTTTCCTTGTTGATGCTTATGAGTATTATTCGATTTGTTATGAAATATTTCATATTTATCAGTTTTCTTATGATTTTATAAATAAGTGTACATGTTTAAAGGATGGATATTATGATTTATGAATTCAATTTTTGCTGTCCATCTTGTGTTTTGTGTTTGAATTTTGTTACAAATAGTTCTCTCAAGATTATACTCGAAACAGGAAGGTATAATTTTGTAAATTTTAAAGTTATGGAGTGAAAATATTATGCTATGAATTATTTAAGTCCATCGAACAACTTTATCCGAAAATCTTGTTTAAAGATATGTAGTTTGAAATCTGCCAAGAATCCTAAGGCTATTTGAAAGCTTAATCATGTAAAGTTGAAGCGTTTTCTGTTTAAAGAGATTAAGAAACAAGAAGTCAGAGCTTCCTGAGTTAAGTTAAAATTTATAATAAATTGAATCAATGATTATCATTCAACGGGTAACGTTCTTTGATATGCTTGTTACAGTGGTAATCGAGGATAACTCCATCCACAGAGTAATATGCGGTTCTCCTTACTCGGACTGTTACTATGGAGAACAAGAACTATGGATTTGAGATCATCATGGTTCTCGAGATGTAAATAAGGAAGAAAATCATGATCATCTTACCTTCAGGATGTAAATAAGGAAGGACTAAGAACCAATACCTTTGATTGTGTGGAGTGAATATAATCTATTTTTAATTATTCGCTTTCCTAATTGGTAGGTCCTACTAGCTCTGGTCCTTCAAGATAAATAAAAGGATAAGTAAGTTTTGAGCTGTTTTATGGTTTTCAGCATGTTTTCTGATTAATATAAGTAGAAGAAGTAACCAAAGAGAAGATAAAACAAGCAAGTACAAGATTTTGTTTACCAGTTCATGATTATGCATCGTTTCATGATTTTGCATTGTTCATATACGTATTTGTCTTCAAAGTCTTTCGGAGGATCTCAATATATATGTGTGTATGTGTGTGTTTTATATGAAAAATTTACAAGTTATTGTTTTATGGTACCTTGCTAAGTGTATGGCTCACTCTTTGCTATTCTCTTACCTCAGATAGGCAAGAGGTTATGTCAGACGAGAAGAAGTAGAGCCAGGTTGACCATTTAGGCAAGAGACCATTTATGGTTTAAGAAATTTTGGGTTCCTAGTGACATCTTATACGTTTTTTGGGTTTCGTGCTATAGTTGACCGACCTAGAATTTTAGCCAGTCAAAATGAGGCCAACTTAAGAGTTTCGGCCGGTTTGGATCCTATATATGCTTTTATAACAATTATGCATCCCTGTTCATTTTATTACTCATTGCATTTGAATAATGACAGACGAGTATGGCAGTCAATAAGAGCTCCAGTTCGTCACACTTAGTATGAATATTGACGGAGATCATTGAGGAAAAAATGAACCAGTCCATCATACTACCTCAACAAGAAAAAGATGATGGTTTCACCCTAAGTGGAGGAGAAGTTTGAAAAAATTTGGCAGCGAGTTTCCGAAGACAATGTTAGAGGAGTGATTAACCTACGCAAATTGCCATTTATAATGGAGATTAGGACGAGACCACTCCCTCCAAAATTCAAAATACAAAATCTTGATGTCTATGACGGGAGTGCTGATCCTATGGATCATTTGGATCACTTCTGAGAATATCTGAACCTCCAAGGATTAGATGAAATGACAATATGCCAATACTTCCCATTGACGCTCAAGGGTGATGCAAGGATCTGGTTCTATGGACTGCATGCGAACTCGATCCACTCATTCGGCGAGTTGGCAGAAATTTTTCTCTCCCAATTTGTTTCCAACCGAAGAATTGAGAAACAACCATGACACCTCGCCTGTGTGAGGCAAGGGGCTAGGAGAGCCTGAAGAGTTTCTTTCCCACTTCATTGCAAAAACCAGGCAGATCCCCAAGCTTACAGATGGGGTTAAGGTCAACACATTTCTGTTTGCGTTAGAAGAATGCAGTTTCTTCAAGCACCTCATCCATAAGAGCCCGCAGACGTTCAGGAGGTTGAGGCCATAGCAAGAGCTTACATTGTAGCCGAAGAATTCAATGACGCGAAGAGGCTCGACCGCGAAGAGATTCCCCACCTGAGGGCGATGGAAAGAAGGGAGGAGAATGAAAAATCCGACCAACTCGCAAAAGCAGCAGCATCAGGAGACCTTGAGCAATATGCCCAGGGGATGCATGTGGTCTTCGACAAACCCAGTGTAGAAGATCTTGAACCTGAAGTGATGCAAATATCCAATGCTGACAATCAGATGACTCTCTATTTGAGGTACTTATCCGACGAGACATTACCCAAAGACACAAATGAAGCCAAAACGGTGAAGAAGATGGTCCGATGGTACACTGTCATGGACGGTCGACTGTATCGACGAGGATTCTCTACCCCTATCCGCAGTGCCTCACTCTAGAAGAGGTTGATTATGCCATTGGAGAAGTGCACCTCAGAATTTATGGGTCCCATATTAGGGGCAAGAACCTTGCCTTTAAGCTAATGAGATAAGGATACCACTAGCCAACCATAAAGTACGATGCCATGGCTTTATGCAAAAATGAGAGAATTGCCAAGCCCATGGAAACCTTACTTACCAGCTGCACATAAAACTCTGAACTCTACAATCACCTTAGCCATTTGCGTAATGGGAGCCGGACATACTTAGGTCGCTCCCGACAGCATTTGGACAAAGAAAGTTCTTAATCGTCGGGATCGATTACCTCACAAAATTGGTAGAGGCCATGCCACTAGCCTACATAACTGACCAGAATGAAATAGACTTCGTCTGATGGATCATTGTGTGCAGGTTTAGAATCTCAAAATGTATTATGACTGATAATGGGATCCGATTCATCGAAAAAAGATTCACCAAGTACTGCACCAACCTAAAGATAAGGTTGGTGCATACATCCATCGCATACCCGTAGCACAATGGGTAAGTGGGGATCACAAACCACACAATACTACACGGATTGAAGACGAAGTTGGAACATGCTGAGGGTTCATGAGTTGATGAGCTGTCATATGTATTATAATCGTACAGGACAACTCCAAGGGAACCTATGCGCGAGACTCCGTTCTGCCTGTGTTATGGGGTCGAGGCAGTCATTCTAGTGGAGGTCGAACTACCCAACTTTCGTGTGGAAAGTTTCAATCCACACAATAATGTACAGAGACTTCAAAAAAAAAACTCGACCTGCTTGAGAAAGTCCGAGACGTAGTGAAACTGCCCATAGCAGCGTACCAACAGAGAGTAACCTGATATTATAATAAGGTGAAAATATGCCAATTTGAAGTAGGGGACTTAGTACTAAGGAGCATTGAGGCAACAGACAAAAACATCGGACAGAATAAGTATTTTTCAAATTGGGAAGGGTCGTTCCTGGTCTCGACCATCTTTCGAAATGGGACATACAAATTTCACATCCAAGAAGGTAGACTTGTTCCTCTAATGTGGAATGCCACTCAGCTCAAAAAATTCTACCAGTAGATATGTATAACACACAGGTATAGATGCTTACATCATTTGGTATGCTTGTACCATATTTTATTAATGAAATAAAATTTTTACTTATTTACTACTTTACATTCATCTGGGTGTTTGCATGTTATATTCTTTGTCCCATATGGATAATCAAGACTTAGGCTGCCCTAAGTCAAGTGAACTAGTTCCTTTCACTTGTTCCCCAAACTATTCTAAAACAGTTAATAAAACTTGGCATGGTCGAGCAGCCCATTCGAAGTCGAACTCAAAAATTTGGTCACATCACCAAGCGGCCCATTCGAGGTCAAACTTAAAACTTGATAACAATGCCAAGCAACCATTAGGAGGTTAAATCTTGAAACTTAGGGGGCATAAAATAGTTGAAATGCGAAGACCCTAGAGGTAGTATCAGCAGCCTGAGATGGTCAAAAGGTTCGGACACTCAACTCATAAAGGATAAAATTTTCTAAGAGTTTAAGTCCAAGAAAGAACCATAAGTATAAGCAATCAAAAAAGACAGAAAAGGATTATACCGAAAAGTTATTTTTATTGATACATTCATGTAAAATGTACAACAAAAAAAAGAGTGCAACTCTAAATCATGTCCCGAAAGACCCCAGGCGAGAGGGGTCAAGAATGTCATCCTCTTCCAGGTAGCCAATCAGATCAGGCTTAGACTGAGCACTGGCATTCCTTGGGTGGAGCAAAGAAAGAGGAAACTTTAGATTCAATATCCGCATTATATGACGGCATAATCCAATGCCATCCCAATCCTTTCGCTCAAGTACAGATTTGATATCTTCGGCCCTTATTGAAGTCTTAAGCTTAGCTTCCAGATGAAGATTTCTGCTCCGAAGGGAAACATGCTGATGTTGTTGAACTTTTAGAGACTCATCGAGCAAAGAAATCTTACTCTTTGCCTCTGTGAGCTCCAGCTCAAGACGGTTTGCGCGCTCCTCTGAAACCCTAAAGGTGTCAAATTCAATGTAAGATTAGGCGGCTTTATCAATAATTGGAATAAATTTGTCGACCAGCTCACGAAACTGCAAAACAGAGGTTGGTTATTAAAGTGTTGTCCAGAAAGCACAAGAACCTTAGGTGTTATTGGGAAGTATCTTCAAGAAGAGAGAACTCCTTGCTAGACCTTTCACCCTGGGGGCTCTGGACTCCAAGGGACCCATAACCTGGGTAACGTCAGCTCCAGTGGCTGCCTCACCAGCCTCCGAGATCTCTATTATGGCCTCGACCATAGGGGTTGCTTTGTGAGTATCTAGGACTTAGGGCTTGGCTATTTCAAAATACTCAGTGCCCTGGCTCTCTATCTCTACGTCATGTGAAGTCCTTGTAATGTCCTCGACCAGGACCTCCTCATGGGCCTTGGCCTGAGCCTCTATCAGACTATAAATTTGGATCACAAGACAAGGGAGCTCAGCAGTGGGCACCTCTGTGGCCCTCCTTTCCTCGGCCTCAACAATCTCAACAATTGTCGTCATGGTCATCATCACTACTTCCTCAGCCTAAGTTACCATCGCCTCCTCCTCGGCCTACTCCCCGGCAATGTTCTTGGTTGGATTATCAATCCCATCTGAGGCCTCTCCAGTAAAAATAGATGAGATGTCTGGCACGGGCTTGTCGAAAAGAGGAGAGGCAACAGATGGCTCCATGGATGGGCCCACGGTCTCAACAGGCTCAGCAGCAATTGAAGGTCTGACGTCTTCGGCGTTTCGGATTGGCTTCTTCTTTCTCACCAGCCATTCGATAACGGCTTTGTAATCGTCAGACGAGGAGTGGTACTCAAAAATTGCCATCAGTTGTTTTAAAATTTTAGTCCAATGACTTTTCTCTGTCCTCTCGAACTACTCCTCTATCCTCAGAACTTTTTACCTCATTTTTAACTTCTTCTTTGAAGGAGCAAAAGGGACGCCAGAGTCTTCAGGTTGAGACTTCCACTTGGCTTTCGCCAAGTACTCGGATCTCGGCTATCTGTTCTTCTTATTCTCTTTGAAAAAGTTTAGATTGGACTGCACCAAATCCGTAAAATCCTTCGCTGTTGCCTTTTCACCAGTCGTGGTGTCCTTACACAGACTTGGCTCTACATTCCCTCACTCATTAGAGATGGCCCAGTGAGGGTGGACACCAAGGAAAAAGAACTCATCATTCCACCGTTTAGTGGAATCAAGATTGTCCCCACAAATAACGACGAATTCAGGGTAAGGAGAAATTATAATTCAGTTCTGCCGATGAACAAACCTCAAAATAACCTTCAACGCCAAAGCATCAAAGATTTTATCGTGGTGGCGGGCAAAGACGTAGAGAGAAACCATATACCTGACAGTATTGGGTTGGAGCCTGGCCACACTGACCTTGAAGTCCCTCATAATCTCATAGAGCTCTAGACCCATAAGATATCAAAGACCATCTTTAAGATGGATTTCATAAACAGTGATGAAGCTATCTAGATGTGAGCACGCTCTCTTATGCGCACCTGGTACAACCATTGCCATCGAACTTGAGATCTTATACCTTGCTCGAATGGCCTCAAGATTCTTAAGGGAAAGAGAAGAAGCGATGTCCTTCACTCCAGGAGCCACGCAAGATATGGAAACATGAACATGAAGAAGGAGATTACGAAGAGGAAAATGGGAAGTTGCAATGAGCGTTTGCAGAACACTTAACGTCTTAAACACGAACAGTATTGGCTGAGGAATTCAAAAAGCGTGCCTCATTAATTGCCAACCACGTGTCAATCTCCCATAGGTTATGGGCAATAATGACCCTTATGTTTTCGAGGCGACGTCTATCGCATTTAATGCGTCAAATGGCGATGCGAGCCAGCGCCTCGGACTTAAATAAGGCTCTCAGGTGGATTCCTTCTGAGCAATTGGTTTCAACAAAGTTCCTAGACGCTCATTCTTGGACATTGGACTATAAGCATGTCATTAGATGGATTCTGGCCGAGTAGTTCAAGAAAATGTCCGTGGAATTTGGGAAGCTTGCATTCAAAAAGGGAAGCATAAAACTAAAGCTGACCTGAACTAGTCAAGCAGTTTGCATCTTGAAGGATCAGGACAAGGCCAACAACACTCAAGTTATTTCCGCCATCATATATGCCAATGGTTGAGATTGTCAAACCTCTTGATATGGGGGGTTAGTGATGGGTAGTGAATATCCAAGGCCCAATTAGGGGACCCGTTTCCATGAAATGGGTCCAAGTCCCTAAAAGGTCTAAAAAGCCAACACGGTCCAAGGGGCTGATTTGGCTAAGGCTAAGAGGCACTAAGGCTCGAGGACATGGCACTGAAAATCCGAGGGCTTGATAATGGTCGAAGACCTTGTTAAAGGCCAAGGACTTGCAAAAGGATGCGGACTTTTCACAGGGCAAAGACCTTGATAAAGATGAGGCCTTTATCAAGGGTTGACTTTTGTAAAGGTAAGGGGAATCTCTACAACATGCGATCTTCACAGGGCATGATCACTTGCAGAGCAGGCGCGATCCCTGTAGAGTTGACATCTCACAAAAAAAGCTGTATCATGCAATGTTTCTGATATGGCAAGATGAATTTGCAGGATTGGTGGCAGGATTCACTGCAAAGGCCAACTCCACGTAGGAGGACTCAGACCTCTATATATACATTTATTGTGTACCTAACACACAACCCTTTTACCCTTACGCTCATGCTCCATTATGGTGGCATTTACGCTCGCATAGAGAGAGAAAAGAAAGGCACACAAGCTCTGCAATTGAGAGAACTCCTATAACAGTTAGAGTGATCATTGAGAATCATCAGTTACCTCCCGTTTTTCAACCTTCGTACTCGCAAGTCTAAATAGTAAAATTATTTTTGGATCTAGAGCCCCGTGATTTTTTTCTCTCATTTAGAAGAGGATATTTCACATAAAAATACTGTATATCACTGTCCCTTTCTCTTTCTTCTACTTAAAAAAAACTATCTTTGTTTTACTTTGCATTTGGGTTTCCATCAGCACATAGATTAGGACCAAGGACGCAACAAAATTATAAGTATTTAAACTATAAAAATTAATAACAATATTTGGCAAATAGATGGGGAAGGCTCATCAAAACTTTAAATGCTAAAAATATTACTAT
>JAODPA010103715.1:0-20778 GCA_025585075.1 Nepenthes mirabilis | reverse complement strand
CGTACTTGGATCCGACTTCGAACAGATTCAGATTCTTCTGGATGGTTAGGACCGGTTCCGTTCACTGAGTGCGAATCTTGCACACCACTAAAACGAACAAGAGGTCAGCGTTATCGGCGGGAAGTTGTTCCACCAAAAATACTCCGACGCTCAAGTTAGTAAAACAGTCTTCAAAATGACGAAACTGAAAATAGAGAGAGAGAGAGTTTGAGTATTTGACCCAGATGTAAGAGAGACGTGAGGTCTTCTTGAATCTAGATGGTGGGAAGGCAGTAAACGGCCGTCAGGGCTCGCTTGTTGCCTTAAGGTTTTTGGAGGATGTCGATGGCAAAGTAAGCAGGATTTTTAGAGCACTGGTGCGTATCCCAGAAAGCGTATGCAGTTAGTGAGTAATTGTCCGCGTCAATGGAAGCAGAGATTAGAGTCCGTCTTGATGATTCTAGGATTTATTTTTATAGCTGAGAGGGTAATCTTCCTCCTTTGGAAGGCGTGATCCCCTCTGTCCACCTTGACTGGCTTACCTTCTTGAGCAAATGCCAGTTGCCAAGGTTGGCGTAATTGTTTCATTGTGAGGCGGCCAATAACTTTTCAAGTTGGTTTCCTTCCTCCTCAGCATATTACCGTTGGAGTGCCTTGGCTGGCAAGGAATTGGAAAGATCTGGCGCTTTCCTTCTTTGAAGGGCGCCAATCTTGTTAGTGACATTGTTGGTCTGAGTCAAGATCGTGGAATATCCTTGAAAGATCGTTGTTGGCCTTTTAATGACTGATGGGCCTAAACGGGTCAGGCCCGTTACTGTTGAAAGACTTCTTGGGGACCATCGTACAAAACGCGGACGGTCAACGCTCGAGTTGACCATCTGCATACGAGTTGGCCGCCCTTATGAAGGGTATCCGTCATCAGCCGCCAGTTGGGCCATGGGCCTGAGTGAGCTAGGCCCATTACTGTAGAAGAGCCCTTTGGGCTTAATACGCACAAAGCGGACGGTCAACGTTTGGGTTGACCGTCTGTTTAGAAGTTGGCCGCCCGACGGGCAACGCCACCGTTGACCGTCCTGGGCTTTTCAGCTTTTGGGCCCGTTTTCCAATTGAGCCGTTAGAGTGTTGACCGTCGTCTTGAGCTTTTGACTTTTTGTGGGGCCAGCCTATTTTTGGTGTACCCATCACTAACCCCCCATGCTGATGGTCAGATTTCTGGCCTCCAGTATGTTCATGATGGGATGCCTCTTATCGCCTTCTTTGAGGACCTCATGAAGTCGCATGATAGGCGTGAGGGTGAGTTTGACCAGAACTGTTGACCGTTTTGGTCAATTCCGGCGTACCAGAATTGTTGACCGTCCTGGTCAATTCCGGAGTACCAGAATTGTTGACCGTCCTGGTCAATTCCGGAGTACCAGAATTGTTGACCGTCCTGGTCAATTCCGGAGTACCAGAATTGTTGATTGTTTTGGCCAATTCTGGAAGCGTCTTGCGTGGCCACTAGCCGGTTTGTCTGACAGAGTACGACACGTGTTTCCCTTTGGTTGGGAGGATATTCAAGCCATTAATGCGCCAGAGATCCGTCCTTTTGTAGGGTCAAGTTGGGAGGCGACACGTGGCCAGACTGACGGCGTCCTTAATGAGGGGTTTCTGCGCCAGAGACCCGTCCTTTTGTGAAGTCAAGTGAGGAGATGACGCGTGGCAGGACTGACGGCGTCCTTTGTATGCTTGGCGCTTAAGTTTTCCCTCCATATTTTGAAATCAATTACACCTTCAAACCGTCGTCTTCTCCGTTCTTGTTTCTCAGACGAACTCTTCTACGAGAAACCCTAGCTTACGCTCTATCATGGCTTCAGTCGCAGACTTTTCGTCCGTCTTGAGAGAAAACGATGTTAAAGCACTGTGTGTTGAATTTAATATTTCCAAAGAGATGGTCTGGAGGGTTCCGAGCGAGGACGACAAAGCCTTCACCCCACCGGAGGGGTACATTACTGTCTATGAAGCCCATCTGAGGAGCGGCCTCTGTCTGCCCCTGCCGGAGGAGTTGGAGTCGATCGTAGCGGCTCTACGAATACACATCGCTCAGTTTCATGCCAACGCGGTGAGGTACCTTTACACTTTATGTATTTTTGCCCGGAAGTTTGGCCAAAAATTTAGGATATTTTGCGTTAAAGTTGTATTTAAAGTGACCTAGGGGGCGGAGTGGATTTCACTCAGTCCCCGTGCGGGAATAAAAATTAACACTGTCATTCATGATTCGCTGAAGAACTGAAAAAATCGGTTCTTCTTTGTAAAAGTGGGAGAGAAATGGCCTATTGCGAGGAGTCGGGGCAAGGTTCCAAAGGCATACCTTGGTACGTCGTCTACGATGGAGAGCTCCTCCTACGTATGGTTGACCAAGGCCATACGACTTAACCCCGACGAGTTCAAGAGGGACTTCTTGGTTTCCCAGGTGGAGACCAAGAAGGCTGAATGGGGACCGCCATCACCGGCCCAGAAGCCACACCCTCCGATTAAGATGATGAGGCCTAAAGACTCAAGGGGTGTGATCATCCGCCCAAGGCCCTCGGAGGAAGCTACTGAGATGGTAATTGGCACGCCCTCATCGTCTTCGTCACAAATTGACCTCGTGGCTGCCGGGATCTGCGGCGGATCCGGCAGCACTTCTAGAGTGGGGAAGTCAGTCGAGGATAGGCTGGCGAAGGTCGGAGGAGTCATCCTGGCCCAGCCTGCGGCGAAGGTGGTTCCAGTCGCCATCTAGATGGAATCTGCGGAGGAGCCAGCTCGCGACGTGCCTGAGGGTTCACGCGTTTATATTGTGGAGCTGTCGACGAGAGCTTATCCACCAGCAGCCGTTCCAAGGGCGACCAGGAGAAGGAAGCCTGTTGCGACTGCTCCAGAGGCTGCAAGAGAGGAGCCCGTCGCTGCTGTTGATGATGATGAGTTTTTGGATCGTATTTTGGATGAGGCAGCAGCGTGTTCGGCGCGAGAGGATGCTCCTGGCTCACCATTTCCTGGTCTGCCGCCAGCTGAGACACGTCTAAAGCCCAGGCCTAAGAGGCCTGAGAGGAAGACTTACGAGGTATGATTTCTATGATGGCTTCCTTGTATGTCTTTCTTCCTTGTGTTCGTAACTCACACTTCGCCTTTGTCCTGTGCAGTCAAGAAGGTTGATCTCGGCTTTCTCTCGGGAAGTGGAGCAACGAGATCGCATCATTGTGGATCGGGAGGCTGAGATCGCCTGGTTCGAGGCCGAGCTGGCTGCCTCAGGAGGAGAGCTCCGTGAACAGATTGCTGCTCTTGAGGCTACCATGGCTAGCATGGAGGCAGAAAATGTTGAGCTGAAGGCCGAGGTCGCTCGCTCGAAGGAGGAGGAGGATCGACTTAAGGCGAGCAACAAACGCCTTGAAGATCGAGCTGCCGCCTCAAAGAACGAGTTGGCCACTCGGATGAGCCCTCATGAGATCGGGGGCGCACTGCACGCCCGGC
Source organism: Nepenthes mirabilis (assembly GCA_025585075.1). Taxonomy (NCBI): domain Eukaryota; kingdom Viridiplantae; phylum Streptophyta; class Magnoliopsida; order Caryophyllales; family Nepenthaceae; genus Nepenthes; species Nepenthes mirabilis. Next base: position 17,313 of record JAODPA010103715.1, on the reverse strand, counting down.
TATTAGAGGGGCTCAACATTGGGCGGCGCGTTGCACGGTTGATCGTTCCTAACCTCCCAGTGGAATTTATCAACCAGAGAAACCGCGCAGCGCAACGTAAGAAAGATTTGGAGGGAGAACCCCGAGACAGCTAGGGTGGTCCGCCACCCCTGTAGCCCTTTGTATTTCTTTTGTGTTTTTGAATCTCATGTAAATTGTAATACATTTTATGAGCAATAAAATGGAAATTCTTTTCAATTTGGTATCCATTGTCTTTTATTGCTTTTTGTCTTTGCGTGAATTATCGCATTGGGCGACCAACCTGGTTGGCCAGTGTCCGTTGCTTGGTTGCCTAGGGAGCTGAGTCCCTAGGCTTGGCAGGTGGTTGCGTTAACCAACCTTGCGGTGCTGTCAAAGTAGAAACTTGGGCAGTCAGTGTTAGAGAAGGGATGCTTCTCATTACTGTTTAATCACACTGCCCTTTCGTTGAGAAGGTTACTGCGTGGGGTGGCCAACCTGGTTGGCTGGATGCCGAAGGAATAAGATCCTTAAACTTGGCAGGCGGTTGTATTAACCAGCCTGGTGGCACCGTGCAAGTGAAGACTTGGGCTGCCAATGTTGGAGAAGAAAGATTTCTCCCTTCGACCGTCGTTGACTGACGTTGCTGCTCCCCGAGAGGAGGTCGTCACGTGTGCCATACTTGCCCCCTAAGGTTTTTAGACCACTATGAGCCACTTGGATGACCAAGGTTTCAGACCACCGTGGGCCACTTGGATGACCAGGGTTTCAAACCGCTCATGGACCACTTGGATGACTAGGGTTTCAGACCGCTCATGGGCCACCTAGATGACTAGGGTTTAAGACCGCTTATGGGACACCTGGATGACCAGGATTTCAGACCACTTCTGGGCCACCTAAATGATTAGGGTTTAACGAGATGGTGAAGACCCTCTCGACTTAGGGGCAGTCTAGGTCGGGTAATCCTGCAAGGTAAACATAGTACATATGTATGCACACAGAGCCTAGGATTCTATATGCTAAGTAAACTCCTTATTTTACCGAATTAGAATAAGCATGTGAATGAATGCACACAAGAGGGTGAGTGCGTACCTGGGTTCCCTACTGGAAGTAGCGTTTTAGGTGGGTTGCGTTCCATGTTCGTGGGATCAACTTCTCATCCTGGTTTTGGAGTTTATATGCTCCGTTTCGCAGGACGGCGGAGACAAGAAAGGGTCCCTCCCAATTGGGAGAGAGCTTGTTGCGGCCGGCCAACTTGCCTGTGGCCTCGACGCCTCGTAGGACCAAGTCCCCAACGTTGAATTGCCGGGCTTTCACCTTTTTATTGTAGTACCGTGCAACTCGGTGTTGGTACGCTGCTGTCCGCATTCTGGCGGCGTCGCGGGCTTCCTCTAGCAAGTCTAAGTGTTCCCTAATTTTCTGGGAGTTGGCCTGTGGGTCGAAAGACTCCACCCTGAGACTCGGAAGCCCGATTTCGACCGGGATCACCGCTTCAGTCCCGTAACAGAGGTTGAAGGGTGTCTCGCGCGTTGGTTCCTTCGGTGTTGTCCGATAAGACCAGAGGATGAATGGGAGCTCATCAGCCCAGGAGCCCCCGGCGTCCTCCAGTTTAGTCTTTAACCCGCGGAGTAGCGTACGGTTTGTGACCTCTACCTGTCCGTTGGCTTGGGGGTATGCCACCGAAGTGTGGACCAGCTTGATACCAAGACTGGCACAATACTTGGTGAAACGTTTTTCCAAAAATTGGGTCCCGTTATCGGTCACTACGACCTCTGGGACGCCGAACCTGCAGACAATGCCTTGGCGAAGAAATTCCAGTGCATTGTGCTCTGTGATTTTTACTAGCGGGACTGCCTCGACCCACTTAGTGAAATAGTCGATGCCCGCGATGATAAACTTCCTCTGCCCCGTGGCAATGGGAAATGGGTCGAGAATATCGAGCCCCCATTGCGCGAAGGGCCATGGAGCCTGGAGCGACTTCAGGTCAGCGGACGACTGGTGGTGAAGGTTGCCGTGAAGCTGGTAGCTTTCACACTTCTTCACAAACTCAAGCGCGTCCTTCTTCATTGAAGGCTAATAGTAGCACTGCCGCATGATCTTGAAGGCCAGATTTTTTCCGCCTACGTGTGATTCACAGATCCCGATGTAAACTTTGCCCAGCGCGTAGTCGGCCTCCTCGGGAGATAGACAGCAGAGGTATGAAGTCGAGTATCCACGGCGATACAGCCGCCCATCGACTACCATGTACCAGCCGGCTGTCTTTTTAATTCGCTTGGCCTCCTCGGCATCCTCTAGGAGTGATCCGTTGACCAAGTATCTAAGGTAGGGCATCATCCAGTTTTCCGTCTCGAAAATCTGCATTGCCACCTGTTTTTCTATGCTGGGAGCGTTTAGGATCTCCCGCATGTCCCTCGAATACTGTTCTGGACTTTTAGCAGCAGCGGCTCTAGCCAACCGGTCTGCGTTCCAATTTTCAGTTCGAGGAACGTGAATCAGGGTCAGTTTGCTGAAACCCTGGATGGCTTCCCTTGCCTTTGCCAGGTACCTAGCCAAGGAAGGGTTGTTCGCCTCGAAGCCCCCATTGACCTGGTTGACGATTAATTTGGAGTCGCTGTAAACCGCCAACCTTTTGGCAGAACACTCATTTGCTAATCGCAAGCCAGCTAGCAAGGCTTCATACTCGGCGACGTTGTTGGTCGCCTGAAAGTCAATCTTTAGGGAATACTTGATCTCGAATCCATCAGGGGTCGTAAGGACCACCCCTGCTCCGCCGCCACTGTCCGTGGACGATCCGTCCACGTGGAGTGTCCATTCTGGGACCTCGTCAAGCTGTTCTTCGTTTTCTGCGGGCTGTCCCTCGTGAATCGGGGTCGTGGTCTCAATGATGAAGTCAGCCAGAGCCTGCGCCTTTATGGCAGGTTTGGGCCTGAATTCGATGTCGAACTCACCCAATTCAATAGCCCACTTCACCAGCTGTCCCGAAACGTCGGGTTTCTGGAGTATGTCTTTCAGCGGCTGGTCAGTAAGGACTACTATGCGGTGTGCCTGAAAATATGGCCTCAATTTCCGTGCTGCAAAGATAAGTTCCAAGGCCATTTTTTCAGTACGTGGATAGAACGTTTCTGGGCCGGTCAACGTTTTGCTCACATAGTAGACCGGCTGTTGGGTATCGGATTTCTGGCGTAAGAGGACGGAGCTGAGGGACAATTTCGATACTGCCAAATAAAGGTACAACTCCTCCCCGTCCTTGGGTGACGCTAGCAGTGGCGAGCTGGCCAGATACTGCTTCAATTCATTGAAGACGGATTGACAGTCAGCCGTCCACTGAAATCCGTTGGATTTCGTCCCTCTCAGAGCTTTAAAGAAGGGCTGGTACTTGTCACCAGACTTCGCGAGGAAGCGGGACAAAGCTGTCAGCCGCCCAGTCAATCGCTGGATGTCTTTGACGTTCCGTGGGGGAGCCATGTCGGCGAAGGCCATAATCTTTTCTAGGTTTGCCTCGATCCCTCGCTGGGAGACGATGAAACCCAAGAACTTCCCAGAGGCTACCCCGAAGACGCACTTGGTTGGATTCGGCTTCATTTGGTGCTGGCGGAGCACCTCAAATGATTCTTCCAAGTCACGTATGTGGTCGCCAGAGACCCTGCTCTTGACGAGCATGTCGTCGACGTAAACCTCTATGTTGCGACCAATTTACTTTTCGAACATCTTGTTGACCAGTCGTTGGTAAGTTGCCCCAACGTTTTTTAGTCCGAAGGGCATCACTTTGTAGCAGTAGGTGCCCTGGTCTGTCATGAACGAGGTATGCTCCTCGTCTTCCGAACTCATTCGAATCTGGTTGTAACCCGAATAGGCGTCCATGAAGTTGAGCAGCTCATGTCCAGCCGTGGAGCCAACCAGTAAGTCAATCCTAGGCAAGGGAAAACTGCCTTTCAGGCAGGCCTTGTTGACGTTGGTAAAATCGACGCACATTCGTCATTTTCCGTTACTCTTTTTAACCAGGACGACATTCGAAAGCCAATCTGGGTACTAGACTTCCCTAATGAACCCAGCGTCCAGTAGTTTTTTCACCTCCTCTCGGATGGCGATCAGCTTTTTGACGGAGTGGTTCCTCCGCTTCTGCCTAACCGACTTTCGGTCAGGATCAGGGCCCAGTTTGTGGACCATCACCTCAGCCGAAATCCCGGGCATGTCTGCGGGAATCTATGCGAACAAGTCAGCATTCCGTTGCAAGAATGCAATCAGTTCAGCGCGTAGTGTGCCAGTGAGTGAGCCGCCAATCTGCACACACTTCTCTGGTTCCTCTGGATTTAGTAGGACCAGATCTGTGGCTTCACCGGGCTGCGCCTATCGCAGGGTGGTCTCATCTCGGTGATCGAGTTCTCCCACCGTGCTAGTACTGCCGCTAGGGGCGATCTGGGATATGTAGCATGTCCGCCCAATTATTTGGTCGCCTAACACCTCCCCAACACCATAGGGTGTTGGAAATTTTACTTTGATGTGCGGAATCGAGGTAACCGCCCCGAATGCCGCCAGGCAAGGTCTGCCAAATATAGCGTTATATACTGAGGGCAGGTCAACTACCAGAAAGGTTAGCATGCGACTTGCTGTTTTCGGATAGGTGCCCAGGGTGACTTCCAATTGGATTGTCCCTTGAACGGGCACCGGTTCATTGTCAAGGCGGTATAAAGGTCCTTCTGCGGATTTTAATTGGTTCTTTTTTAAGCCTAATTTAAAGAACGCATCCAAATAAAGCAAGTCCTTAGAACTACCACTATCACTAAAGACTCGTTTCAGCTGGTAGTCTGAAGTACCATCTGAAACGAGTGCTGAGATTACAAGGGGATCAGCATGAGGGGACATTACATGATTTGAGTCACAATCACTGAAACTAATAGTATTATCTACTGTGCACTGCTTCTTCCTCCTAGTCTGCTGCTCCTTGCTGTCCGCCGTGCTCTTAGCAGGTTGGGTGGTGAACATGTTAATCACTCTTGCCGCAATCCTGTTCCGGGGAAGAGCCTGCTCCTGCCCCTCTTCATCAGCGTTGACCGACCTGGGCTTTTCAGCTTTTGGGCCCGTTTTTCAATTGAGTCGTTAGAATGTTAACCGTCGTCTTGGGCCTTTGACTTTTTGTGAAGTCAGCCCATTTTTGATGTACCCATCAAAACTTATTTTAAAATATCTCTATAACAATAATTAAGCAATTAATAATTCTTAAAAACAACTTAAAACATTGTAATAAATATGCAATTATAAGTTTAATTTTTTCTAATGTATGTCTAAACTCATCCAATACATGGCATTTGCCGGTAAATCTATATACCACAAAATGCAAATGAGAACTCTTGATTGACTAAAAGCATATTTTAAAATAATTTTATGTGAAGTAATATTTTATTAATTCATTTATATTATCCAGAATGATAGTTAATAGATGGTCCTTTGACATCACCCAGAAAATGAATGGAAAATTTTTCTGTTTTTTCTTTTCATGGCCACCAATAAATCAAAGGCAGCAGTTCTTTACATATATTTGGATGAAAACTAAACAGAGGGGAAAAAAGAGGACTTCAATCCTCAAAAGTTTTATTCTTCCCTCTTCTCTAAGCTCAAAACTTTAGACGACTGGAAAGCTTAATCTGACCTTTTTGTCAAAGATCTTCTAAGATACGCACCAGACTTCACATTATCTAAGGAGTTGGGCCATCCTAATCTCTCCGAGTCAGTCTCCCTACAGCTACTACTATGTACCAACTTAGGCCCCAAAAATGAAGCACCGCCCCCATCACCCGGCATCTTTGCCCGAGAACGGAAAATATCACTTCGAGCAGTCGTAGAATTAGAATCGCCGGAGGCATACCTCTGTGAATTTAATAGGGTTGAATGCCTTGCGGAGGGGGGAAAAGATGGGGATGAAGACGAAGAAGATGAAGTGTCAGAGTCCGAGGAGTTTCTCGGGTAGCCGCTCCAACCATACGGGCTATCACCAAAGATGTAATCGGAGAAGTCGTCTGTGCTAGCAGATTCCCGGTTGCTGTCCGTAGTGCTGGAGACTTCATCTGAGTGGCTGAAGATGGAAGAGTTGTCACTCGATGAGTCCATCTCGAGAGCATTTCGATTCCTTGGGAGCTTTGGTTTATCACGATATCGATCTCCTGTTCTTGAGGAAATATTCTTTCCAACTCGAGAAGCATCTCCTTGAGGCTGTTTTATTTTAGTAATCGATTCACGAGAGAGTATAGTGCTCCTTATCGATCTAGGAGCACGAGGGGAGCACCTGTAATTCAATTGCAGAAACCTTGAGTAAAATGAAGAGTAAGAGTTATCAGGCAAGGAGACCAAGTGCCTTCCCCTTTTACTAGTTCAGTACAGGGATGCCAGTTGGACTTTAAAAACGCTTTGCCAGGAACAAGGGTATATTTTCCTCCATATTTCCCTTTTACACCTTCCGCACTCACAGCGGTGAAGATTTTAACCAGATTACTGGGATGTATTTATCCCCATTAAGAATATAATGGAGGATTTACATGTATGCGTGGCATGGATAAAAATATTAGTATTGCATTTGATCGTATCAGTATCGGACAATATTGATTAAAAAAAATTCTAAAAAACGTAAACTTATAGGGCCAAACAGGCTAATATATTGGCCAAATATTTGATTCATATAAGTCGATATATTATGATTATCACATATATGACAACATATCGCAATATTGTCACAGTATTGAAAAATAGCGGTAGTATAGAGCCCAATATCTACACATATCATCGACCGATATTTACATTTATGATAAGTGGGTTATGGGGTGTGGGGACACATGACAAAAGGAAACAACACCCATTTGGCGCAAATGTAAATATATGATACTTTTACCTTGAATAGAAGAGCATGTAAGCGCCTTCTATCAAAACCCTTTGTTGATCCACAGGTTTCACCTATGAAACCATCGCCAAAATCTCAGTCAAAAATCACACGGTCACCCACAATAGTTTATGTTCTTCAGTGCATAATTCACCAGAGCAAGGAAAGAAGCAAGAAAACACATTGCATATCAACATTGATACATCTTTTAATTTCATTGTGCAAGTGATAAATGTTGGAGACAAAAATCTGCCCATCATAACAGACTTTCCAGGTATGAGAAGCATACCATAGGGTAACCAAGATTTGCAATCAGCAGTTCATAGATAGATAACTGGTCAAATTTTGTATACTGGAAATACACAGATTATGACAAAGTGCCTCGGGAAAACATTTAACAGTAATAATAACAGGCCGGTTGATGCCAACATCATGAAACTGAGCACACATAAAATAATAATCCACGAAAAATACACTACTCTAGAGCACCTAAAATGCTGACACAAACCATAAAAGAAGCAATTTTTTTTTTTTTTGGGGAGGGGGGTTACATCAAATCTCAAGGCTTGAAAAATTTAAGTCACTATTGCTATCAATCATCTGAGGTCCTACAACATGGTGTTTAGGAGGATTGGATATATTAGAAAACTTAATCTGTTTAAAAGAAAGAGACGAGATTGATGAGTGAATAGAGAAACATTAAACTCAAAGATATTGAAGAGAGAATGCAGGAACATACAGAGCTGTCATCAATCTTGAACCACTTGTTCTGCACATTCCTAACATAGCACACATAGTGACCCGAAAATGTGGAGTTCAAAATATCCAAGTGGACCACGACACCATAAAGTCGGTAAATTGGGGATTTATCACTTGCTCCCTTCATATATGGCGCTAGGTCTAGAATCTCCGGGAATTGAACGGACTTGTTGAGTTTCCCAAAGTTACCAGACTGAAAAAATTGATAGTCATAGAGTAAGAAATATGCAACCTGGAGGAGAGAGAAAAAGCAGCACGATCATCACCCTTCAAACTTACCTGAAACCTCTTCAATGCGATTGTAAGGACATTAGGAGCTTCCAGTATAGTTAACTTTTTCTTTGCTTTCTCTTTAGATTTACACCTGTCAGACAAATAAGAACCCCTTAAACGTGAGCCAAAGATAAAGAAATAATAAAAAATCAACCCATTTAATGAAGTCAGTGCAGCCCCTGGAAGGAAAATACACAGTTAGTGTGATTGCCTTAATTAACTTACAGGACCACGAGAGAATTAATGCCCTAGATAACTTACAAGGACTTAAAGCCCTAGCATCACATTATTGCATATGTACATATCAACAGATATGTATTAGTATTAAAGCCCCCTGACACCAATATTTTCCAATAAAGTGAAAATATCGTAATATATTTCCAAATTGACAATATAATGGTCAATATTTAAAATATTGGCCGCTATGGTTCTGTCAGCTTATAATTACAAGAATTATTTCCTTCCATTTATCCAATAACTATGTATATTGTATAATATTTCCGACATCGATATGGCTGCAACTAATACCAATACAGCTATTTTCATCCATGCTCAAAACAGCAAAGCTGGCAAGTTATGAACACCAAGGGAATAGTAGAATTAAGCCTTCATAAGAAGAAAAAAGGCATTACTATTGCCGCCTTTGAACATGATACTGACAGAATAGAACGTCTTGCTTTGACAAAGATCAAAAATTGGACATTCTTAAGTAAATGGCGTCAATTTTTATGATGAATCAGAAGCAAACTGTGTGGTATTTTTACCAAACCTCAATTGTTTTCTCAAGCATCCTGCTGGGTTGTGCAGAATATAAGGAAATAAAAAAAGAAGGCTTTAAAGTCTCTCAATCACCACTAATCATGGATGAAAATATCAATTGACATGATCGGTGTCAAGGCCCCCCCGATACCGATATTTTCCGATACCTTGACAACATCACGATGCGATTCCGTATTGGTCGATCCAAGTGATACATTGGCCGATGTGGCCTTGTAAGCTAACAATATTCAGAAATTTCATCCATAAATTCGATATATTCAAAACCTAATAAGTATTGTCCAATATCGATATAACTATAACCAATACAAATATTTTCAAGCATGCTACTATTGCCATGTCGTTACACTGTAAAAACAGGTACAGCTAGCTGACTCTAACTGCAGCAGTCTGTTGTGCAGTGTTGAACTGCATTATGATACACCTCTCCTTAATGTAGGCATATAAAGCCGCATACATCTTGACTAAACACGCGACTTCACTAAATTTACTTTCTTGCTTCTCTTGTTAAGCATGCATATTGTATAAGTATCAAAGCCCATAAAAGAAAATAAAACCATGGCATCCCCCCTCCCCAAACCAAATTCTCAAGGGTGCTTGGTAAACCAGAGGAGAGCTTTATGCTTCAGCAAACAATTTTACAAATTGAATAAACTTTTCTATAATAGGGAATCACCCAAAATATGTAGAACTCAATTTTAGTGAGAGATTTATATCATTCAAAAATTAGTCGTTGATGTCAGATACTTAAAGAACAGCATTGCAGGAGACATCAAAAGCCTCAATATCCAAGCAGATAACTAGGCCTCTAAGCGGATCAATTGCAAAGCCAGAATAATTCATACCCTTGCAAAATGCAATCAAAATAGACTTCAGGAACCATTTGGTACTAAATTTTTAAGCACCCATTGCTTTTCAGCACTCATTATTTAGCACGGACAGTCATATGCACAGAATATCACTTATAGTCAAATAACATTATGTATTATCACTTTTTTCCAGCGGTAATTATGTGACTGGTCTTCTGAAACAATTAAATGCCTCATTTTTCTGGAAACCCAAAATGGAAAATTTACATTGCTTCCAACTCAAGACAACATTCCATGAGCTTTGTGCACAGATCTACAATCATGTCAACCTATAAACTCGTACAGAATACTATGGCTAATTCAGAAATTGAAACTCGAACATCTGTTTTCACTTTTTCAACACTTTCAACCTTCAGCTTCCAGCATAAATAAACATATCTCATTTTTCTCAGGCACTTCTCACTTTAAGCACTCATTCTCATCACTCAGAAAAAATTAGCTGAATTCTATTTGACAAAATCAAACTACGAACAAGCACTAAGGCAGAGTAGATCAGTCACATGGAGAAACAATTACTACTAGCTGGTCATGTTCAATCACAAGATCACTGAACAGTATATGTTTCTGCCTTGACGCAGAATATGGAAGATTTGTGATCAAGGCCATTTGATTGGGTATTTTGGAGCCAGTGGCTAACGAAAGGTCTTATTTTGATCACAGAGAAGTCAAAATCAATACCTCAACTATCATCAATTTTTTTAATACAAAATCTTTAGCAGATACTATTCTCTCTAAAAGATTTCAAATAGCATCAACAGCTTAAAAGATGTAAACCAAGAAAACCAACCTTCCACACTCATACTTGTTATCCCCGTCAAGCAGTTCAGTGGCTGTGAACTGTCCAAGAGCCTCTTCCAAGGTCTCTATATCACCATCAACCTCCACTGTAAGATCCATCATTCTCTCATTCCGTGCAGATTTTGCATGACATCTCATGCATCTTACCTGCAAACAAGGAAAACAATACTTTCAACTGCGACAACTCTTTCCCAAATATTTTTTAAAAGCTTAAATTACCTTTGATCGAAGGCAACCTCCGAAAGTGAGCCCTATGAGATTCGTTTCTTCTTCTAAAACGCTAGATCTACTCACCCCAGCTTTCCGAAGGCAGATAGACTGCATTGACTCGATAGCATACCTACCAATGTCACTCTTAACATTAAAATACCCAAAATGCATCCTTTATGGAAAAAAACAAAAGATGATGCCCCATCTTTTTCACAAAGCACATATGAAGCCTTCCAAGCTCTAGAAACAGCTTACCTTAGAAACTCATGTGCATCTTCTTCTCTCCCATCTGCAAGATGACTCCCAATTTTTCGTATTTGGGATATTATGCCAATTGGAGACAATGGAGAACCTCCTTCCTTAGATGCCAGGATTAGCCTTTCAAATTCACATGTGAAGCAACATTCTTTCTCTATACCTAGCGTACAAAAAATACTAACGAGAGATGAAAAAGGAATGCAAGAGGAGAACGAATGAGTAAGGTACCAAACTTCTATCATTGCAAGGTACCAAACTTAATGAATGAGAAATGATATTGAATCAATCACCAAATGAGAACTAAAAATTCAAAACTTACATGCTTTGGAATGAAGTCCTTGAAGAAGATAAGCAGTCAGAGGGGGAGTAAATGCTAGGCATTGGAGCACAACATTGACGAAACAACTACAAAGAAACTTACATCAGGGGGAAAATTAATAGAAATAAAAATTTTTATATAGAAGATAATACAGGCACCATGACAAATGCATTCGGCTATAATAGAGCAGCCCTGTGCATAACTTCTCTTTCCAGTTAAAACATAAAAGCTGAGGATTAACTTGTGCAAGCATTTCAAAGGTATAAAAATTGAGGTCCCACTCATCTCAGTTTAAAAGGAATAAATTTGATGATCAACTTAGGATGTGCATCAAAATAAACTGTTTGAATGCAACTCTTATATTAGGACATTGGTCATCATATTATGACTAAGGATTAGGGACTGATATTAAAACAGTACCCAAAAAAATCTTAACTCATTGAGACCACAAGTCTGCTTGGCTTTTCCATGTTCTTTGTGACAACTACAAATAAAGTAGCGTACTTCTCCGAAGCACATAATCATTATCCAGGATAAACTGAAAACAGCATAAAAAATAAAGCTCAGCAAAATCATGCCTGCTTGATGTTTCCATGTCCATTGCTACCATTTTATGACTACAATATTCTCTTCCAAAGCACAAAATCAGTATTAAAAACCTAAAGTTGAGAAGTCACTGCAGTGATACAGGATCTTCATTGTCATATGTAGCAACACATATTAGATAAACTGTTCATTTACCAGTGCCAGACACAGGAAGTTACATGGCACCGGGTTCAGACATAACAACATAATTGGATATACTTCACACACCACTAATTCAAAACATAGCTGAGTCCAACAGCAGACAACCCCTCACGCAAATCTATATTTGAGTCAACACAAGATGCATAAAAACTACATATTACCTGTTCCCACAATTTATAAGACCACAAGGTCGCAGCTCCACCTTGTTCCAGTTATAAAGATCAACAAACAAATCATATGGAAAAAGGCCCTGAAAAATAGTAGCAAAATGTTCAGGACAGCTACAAATACTGCTGATATAAGGCAAAATCTGCTACAATCGTACACAACCTTTTGACTGTTTTTTCCAACATCATCACTCCCCCCAAATGAATAGTATTTAGATTTTGACGCACAGAGCTGGTCAACAACTTTTAGCGCATATGTCTTCAGGCCAACAGAAGCGTTTGGTGGATTATTTGAAACCGGATGAGGGATAGCAGAATAGTCAGGAACACTGACAACTTTTATAGACTTCGAAATTGATGGAGACTGCCCTTTGATTTCAGAAGATGAATGATCATTGGAATTAAAATGTGATGATCCAACTCCTTCATCCACTGACTGAGAAATAACATTTGAATTGCTGGTCACACTACATGGTCTTTCTGAACCAGCCGAAGCCAAGCTACTGGTTTTCAAAGCATCTGCTTCTACAGAAGGCTTTCCAACACTAGAACGGCAAACAGATAAAGAACTCAACGATAATGGAGCAGACATCACGCCACACGATCCATATTTTCTGTACTTAGCCACAGAATTAAACTCTTCCGAGCTACATGTAGTTGAGCACCCACCTTTCGAAGCATCTACTGGTTCCTCTTTAGGCAAATTAGACTGATCAATCTGCTTACGAATCCCTGAAGCACCTGTATAAGCATCATCAGGTGCCTTTGAGCCATGTAAATGTAAGTCTGACGGAAGATTCCCTGACAAGTTAAAGGAAAAGCCTACAAAGGATCTTGAAACAGATGTATCTCTATAACCAGCTCCACCATGTATGGGCTTCACGGTATCAGTCTGGGCATATGTACTGCCCTTGCCAGAATCAACAAATCCATCCCAAAAGCCAGAAGACACTGCACACTCGGCCAGTGAGCTCTCGCCAGATTGACCAGTGATCAGACCAGAAGAAATACTCGCTCTGCAGGGTGTATCTCCTTTGAGATCACTTGAACTATGAGAATTATTGATGGGTTCAGCCATACAAATGAACTCTGGAGATAGCAACTTAGTTTGCTTCGTACATTTTACTGTGAAATCAGCCTCAAGTGCATTAGATGCAGAACTAGAGTGCTTCTCATCTGATGTGTTAAGATCATGTAAACAATCATCATCATAAATAGAATTCCCATTGTATGATTTATCACCAGGAAAGGGTTTGGAGAATCCAGATGAAGCCAAATTATCAGAAATTCCAGATGCAGAACATGTTCTGTTTCCATCTGGAGAATGATCAACTTGGCAATAACCATCCTTTCCATATGATGCTTGAGGAGAGTGAATGGAGTTTAATTCAGGTTTCTCATGACTACTTCCACTTTGTTCAATCTCATCTTCAATGCTGTCAACGAAGTTACCACAGTGATCTTGTTTCACTCCATCCCAAGTGAAGTCATTTCCTTCATCATTTGGAAGATTAGCAAGAGGTGGACTACAATCATCCTTATGACCTTGTCTCCAGTGTAAAATTTGACACTTGCCAGAGCTGAAAGAGTAATATTGACAGGTGATTACAAAAATGATACACCCTAGAAATTGAATTAGTATTATACAAAGCCATAAGAATGAATTGCCAGAAATGTTAGCCACCTATAGGGTGGGTGGCCTATTGATTAAAAGTCCAAGTCAAGGTCGATTCCACATAAAGGATAGCTTGCAACTTGGGATCCCCCTCCACCCAAGCCAAGGTCGAAAAATAGCAAACAAAAAAAATTGCAAAATGTTTGTATAGTTATTCCTGGTGAAAGCATAGATGCAGAAACACCAAACAGCGCTATTGATAGCAGAACCACAAAGGATCAAAAGCTTGAGAGTTGGAGGCAGCCAGAAGACACAAGACAGCAAGGCCAACAGAAAGGGTGAAAACAAAGGATACATGCTGAGAGTGAGAGAAAAGGTGTATCAGGTTCAAAATTTCTTTTAATGGATGCAAGGAGGCAAAACCCTATGTACATGAAAATATGGCAAAAAAGGTTTCAACAATAAAGAGTCTAGGAAACCCGAAAGCACACTTTTGCAAAGCAAAATAAAGTTCCTTGTCCAGAAGGAGAAGAATCTGACTCTATCTGAAGACGGCTCAGAATCGACAGATTCTCAACTTGAGGAACTTGGCAGTTGGTAGACTTCAAAAAATAAAAAAATAAAACACCTGGAGTGAAGTTGTGCGATTGGCATGTATTTCAAAGACACAATCACTTATGGAGCAAGGGGATGATGTCAAAAACAAAATGAATCCAAGAACTCCCAATACCATTTTCACACCATCATGTGCACGTGCAAAATCAGGCCTAAAGTGAAGTTGACTCCGTTTTTCAATCATATGATCAGTGAACTGGAACTCATAACATTGAATTTTACCTTGAGTTCTTACAGTTCATTGAGCGGAGATAAATTTGATTAATAAGATGCTAAGCACAACCATATCTATAAGATTATGCCTTAAGATCCAGTTTATTGACGACATCGACCAGAAATATGTGAAAGAAAATAGTAGATCCATTTCTTCAAGAATAAGATGAAAAAGACATGAATCCAAGATTGTCATAACTAACAAAATCTTATATGCAGGGAAGTACAAGGGACACCTTGCCCACATGAAACCAGCATCATCCCAGCACTTCACGCGTAAAGCACTGACGCTATCGAGACTCCTTTAGATAATGACTGATGAAACTTCAAGTATGGCCCAAGTCTCAAAAAGGCTTGGCCAGCACATGACATACTATGAACTTATTTCTAGATGATTCTTCTACCTCCCCCAACCTCTTCTGACTTCTCGGCACAATGGAGGCTCACCAAGCCTTGGACTATCCCAGAGGATACCAAAACTGCGTCTGGATCCTTAAGTAGGATTCCCATATATCATCAGGTCAAACCCTATGGATTGCCGCTCACAGTTTCTAGTTCATTGAAGGCAGTGCATAGAAGCGGCATCCTCTAGAAATAACTTCAGTTACAATTGGCATATAATAATATGCTCAAGTCCTTTTATTCATAAGGGAGCATGTTTAAACTTCTAATACATAGCTGATGAGGGGAAAGTGGCAAACTGTCATTACCCACATTTCAATAAGCTAACATAAGTGTTGCTACTAGTCCAACTCATCCTGTTCTACAAAAGCAAACAAGGCTTCACTCCTAAGGACCTCAGATAACATGTTTCGTTATTATACCATACAGTTTAACATTTGTTTATCTTTCTTCTTGTTGCTGAGGAAATTCTCACAGCTTGCCATATAAGAGTCATAAAGCAGCAAATCTGCCCTCCATTGATTCAGTTTAGTGAAAATAGAACTAGTAAATGAGATACTGACAATCAGCTAGACAAACAAAAAAAATGCATGGTCCTTGAGCTACCAATTTTCAATTTTCAAATAAAATTGATAAAGGAAATTATCAACAGGACATGCTGTTAAGTAATAATCAGGACTTGTATTCCAATCGGGCTAGTGTCATGATATAAATAGTGTGGAACCTTTCTTCATTTCACTAGGAGTTGTGAGTTGATGTACTTAGTTCAACGTTTTACAGTGGCAATGCTGTAATTACCACAAAGTAAAAATTGGGGGAGATTAAATGTTATTCCGGCAAATTCAGTAAAAGCTCAACTTCTTAACGAAGAAACAGACTCACTCAATCTTCCTTCACACCAACTTTTTGGGTGCTTGCCAATGATTGCATTCATGTGTTTTCGCAATTTCATTTGTACCCAACACATTGACATATTACCTCAATGCACTTGCTAACAAACTCATTTGCAATATTGTCATTCTGCCATACAAACATGTACACACTGCTTGTGCCCTCGCTTCCGATGGGCCTGCCCAGGCACGCTACATGGTTGTTAGCCTAAAGAAATCAAACCTTGACACATTGTAACCCTCGCGCACAGGTAATAAAAGGACCATTGTGTTTAACTGACAACAAAATCGTGGTCTTCCTTCTTCCCTTTGTGGAATGTCCAGCACTCAGCTCTCTCTCTAACTTGGCAATACGGACATCATACTTCCTTTCATTAGCTTCTCCAAAACGGCCCGAATAATTTCTCTAATTGAAATTAGGCAAATCATACACCCGTGAAAAAACTCCAAAGACGTTTGAAGCACGGAAATTTATTAAAACTGAATGAGAAAACAGAGCCAAACGTAGCTGATTACAGATGCCCATAACTCTAAGCCAGCTGAATTGTCAATTGAAGCAGGAATATACTCACCAGTATCGAACAGCCTTGCACCTTGCGCAGCGAGTGGTAGTAGGGTTGAAGCAGACGGCACAATGATGTATATGGGAAGAAACAGGAGCAACACCGTAGTTGATTGTAGCTTCCACCTCAGCCCTAGCTGCCTCCTCCGAAGCCAGGGCCAAAAGTCGCTTGATCTCCTCCCTCCTGGCCACCGCAAGCCGCCATTTCCGATGGACTATAAAGCCGATCGCCGGGAAAACCACGAAGAAAACCACGGCAGCAACGCGAAACCCTAAATCCCCGACAGCAAGCATTTATAAAATAACAACATCAAGCATTACTTAACACCCCCTAAAAACATCGAGAATCTGAAAAGCCTAAACTCGTCCCCGAATTGAAATTTCCAGTACACATATATACCAAATGGATGGTGTAAACAATGACGATGATTGAAACGATTGAAATTGCGCATGAATATTAAACAACTTGGGAAAGGGGGGATGCTCAGAAATTCGGAATAGAGATAAATTGGAGGAGAAGCACGGAATGTCGTCGGAACTGAGCGAAATAGCGACCGGGCGGATGCTGCGTATGATGCGACTCGGCACCTTGAGAATTTGGAAATCGCGAGTTTAGGGCTACCACTTTCCGGTTTCAGAGAGAGAAAGAGAGAGAGAGGGGGGAACGTAAGGGAGAGAGAGGGAGGCAGAGAAGGGGAAAGGGGAAATATTCGAATGTGGAAAATTGAAAATGGAAATCGACGGTTGGAGGAATGGAATTTTGCTGTCAGAGGTTGGAAAGCGTGATTCTTTTGCCTCCCATCATTAATATTCCGACCGGTACTGTTATCGACCGGTCCGATCGAGAAATTTTTATTTTTAATATACTTGCTTAAAAATTAAATTATTAGACTGATTCGATTTAATTGGTCTGAAATTTTTATCGTGTATTAGTCAATATAATTTAACGTTACTGATAAAAACAATTAAAATTT
>JAODPA010103704.1:27760-50407 GCA_025585075.1 Nepenthes mirabilis | reverse complement strand
ATTTACTTTTACTTTTAATTCTAAACCCAGATCGGTATTCGAATAACAGCACGATCGCACTCTGGGCATCACTCTGAATTTTCGATCATTCATTGAATTTTTCATAATATTTTAATTTATTTTCACAATGTTCGAAATACCCAAAATTATAATTATTATTAAAATAATCCAAACAGAATAAAAAATATTGCACGGATAGCTTAAGCAGGCCATGACCCAATCCGAATGGTCCATAGCACCGTTCTCGCACAACGAATATCATCTACATTAACCAGCCAGAACCCTGAATATTGTCTCAAATCACGATTTCTTTAGGAACGGCAACTCCTAACTTAGCAAATCTCTCATAATAGTTATCCCAATATTTGTCGCATACAGTATCTTCTCAAGGAAGGAATAAATCCCCTTCAACTGATTACGATTGCCTTATTCGACGTCCACAATCCTCATGCCAACCTACCAAATTCGCGTAAGATAGTTGGCAACCAGTCTTAACACCCAAATAAGGTTAAGTTGGCCAGAGGCTATAAAAGGCTCTTGAGGCAGACTCAAAAGGCATGCTTGCATTGACGTTTGCATCCATGATTAAATTTGCCCTAATACCAGCCTCTAGACACTTACATTCAATCAAACGCTCAAACGCTACTCCAAGGAGTTCTCAGAAGACTACGTTTTATCCACAGAGTCTCCGAGAATTCCTTTACAATTCTCACCTCCTAAACCTTAAAGCCACTCCCCACGAACGCATCACCACAAATGCAACTCTACGCCGAGCGTAACATCCGAATTAGGCTAAAAAAGCCCCTTCCTTGCATCATCACTAATACATTTTTATTTTCGTATCTTTCATCTCTTAAGGAAGATTATTGGCTTGAGTCTCAGAGGATATATTAAGAAGAGAGTTCCACTAATCTTCTAACCTATTATTTTTGATTTGTGGTATATAAGATTCAGGTCGAGGAATACGAAGATCAAATTCGCTTTAATTCAACTTGAAAACCAAATGACATCCTAATCTATAAAAAAATATGGATTTGGGATGCCTCATGTGTAATTGTAATTGTAGGTCAAAAGGAAAATAAAAATAAAAAAGAAAATGCTTACCTTCCACCACCCCCCCCTCCCCCCCACAAAAAAAAAAAGAAAAAAAAATCCTGAAAGGCCGTTTCAATTCGCATGATTCTAAACGGGGATGTAATCGCTGCCTTAGTATTGCTGAGTTTGTAATTCCATGGTTCAAAGATGAATCTCCAACGTTATGCACACAATTCAGCAAATCTTCCCTTCTCTTACAATTCTCGAAACCCCAATTCAGCTAGCAACCCACCTTTGTTTAATCCTCCACAAATTCCGTTTTCAATCAATGCCAATCCCAATCCCGATTTCAATCCCTATGATGAACAGGCCCTGAGAGATGAGGTCCTTTTCCTTCACTCCCTGTGGCGCCAAGGCCCTCCATCGTCAAGTGCTAGTCATGCTAAACCCCCACAAAACCGTTACCTAAAAACCTTCCCTGCAAGACCCTTCAAAAAGAAGAATAGAAAATCCAAAGTGGGCCCGCACTCTGTATCTGACATAGAATGGCCCGTCAATGCTCAACCTCTCAACATATCGACGTCTGGTTCCAGTTGGCCCGAGTTCAAGAGCGATTTTGCACCGGTTACCCGGCCGGCGTCAGCGGATGAGGTAGCAAGTAAAATGGCAATGAGGGCCCAACAAAAGGGATTGGATTCCAGCTGTGAATTCTTCGGAAATGATGATGGGGAGGACAATGATGAAGAAGGCGATGATCCGATGTTGGACGATGGGTATGAGCAATGTGAAGAGTTTGTTTTTTTCTTGAAAATGTTTGAGGAGGATAGTGAGTTGAGGACTTACTATGAGAAGAACTATGAGAATGGAGACTTTTGTTGCTTTGTGTGTGCTGGGATTAGACAGAAACTTAGGAAGAAGTATAAAAATTGCGTTGCGCTTGTTCAGCATTCTATCACGATTTTAAAGACGAAGAAGAGGAGGGCACATAGAGCTTATGGACAAGTCATTTGTAAGGTTCTTGGTTGGGATATTAATAATCTTCCAACCCTTCTTTCGGCTGTTGGTGATACAGCTACTCGTCCGCAGGAGAATTCAACTGTGCTGCCGGTAATTTGATTGGTGTCCCCACAGTTGATTTGTGGTAGTTTTTCATTTAACAAATGCTGCCACATTAACGTTTTTTGCATGATTCAGATGATGTTTATTTATTTATTTATTTATTTATTTGCTTCTCTATTTTAGGTTGGTCAAGTTATTTATGAATTTGAATAATATGTTTGCTGGTCAATTGAGTGGTTTATAGTCCAATTTTGTTTACCAGATTTCACTGTCCCATCTGTTGATGTAGCCTTGTGGTATTAGATAAAGGACAAGCAGAAATAATAGTTATGGCAATACAGCAAAATAGTATCAGTACTCTCATGGGTTGTTTCATAAGAACTCCTTGTCATTTTTGGTTATTGAAACTGAGAATGGGTATGTTTTGACAAGGAAAATGGTGATGGCCGAGTGGGGCATGGTGAAGTAATGGGCCCAAGCATTGTGAAGAGTTTGAATTTTTCTCTCCTTGAAGGTCTTTAAGGTCATGTTATGAGGTGTGGAGTCATTGTGGGATGTATCATGTAAACGGTGAGCTGTTTCATTTGAGTTGTGACAGAACAAGAATGCAAGTTGGGAGGATCTATACCATTCAAAGAGAGAAGAATATCAAGCTGGTAGAGAATCTGTATGCACAGTTTTTGATAGGATTTCATTTTGTAAGTAATTAAGTAATACAATAAAGGAATGAATATGGAAGAGCAAGGCTCCATCCCACAGTCTAAGGCATGCCATGAGACCACAGGAAGAAACCCAACCATGAAAAGTATACCTTGATGACCGAACAAGAAAAAAAGGAAGACCAAGACCTAGCCAAAAAAAGAAACCATGCTGACATCCAGGAAAACTCCAGCCAAAGAATTCCAAACATGAGCTACACAATTCAGCATGACAATTCCTCGACCAGACATGGCCTTCAAATCCAATCTAGAAACCCTGAAATCAGATGGCCAAATGTGTCCCCAAGCCACTTAAGAGAATAATTTCCCCTTTCAACCACAGCCCAGGCACCAATGCCTCATCAGCGTCTTGAAATGGACAAGCGGAAGAGGAGACACATCTCTGAACTTCTAGCAGCAGTAGCCAAATCAACAAGCTCCATCTGCCAAAACTTCATCTAACACATGAAAGCCATGCCGTCAACAAAATATGAGGAGAAACGAAGATGTAGAATGAGAACATTGAACCATTGGCCATTGAAGACTGCCACAAAAACCATCACAGCCACTTCTGTTCATATCTTAGGGGCTTCTCGCAGTGCCACCAGCTATCACTCTATTGTCATCATTACTCCACTCTTCAGTACGGTGTGCCTTCTTCTCCATTCACAATCTGGAAACAAAAAATTGTGAGCCCCCATTGTTTGATTGAGTTCTGTATTGTGGCAACCATCTAAATTTGATGGTAGCCAATGTGTGACAAAACAGTTAAAAATTTGGTTAGTGAGCCACTCACCATCATGACCTGTTGTCACTTCAAATCTGCATCTGTTTCATTCTCTCCAAATCAAGTAGATTGTAGCTGCCAAGTCAAAACTTTAGCCACTGCTCTCTCGTCTCTTCGTTTCCATCTAATTGAAGCCAAGTTGATGTCTTTGCCATGAGCAGCTGGTTATTCAGTAAACTTTGTGTCATACCCATCGTTGTCAGGCGCACCCAGGCACAAGGTGCCAGGTTATGTGCCTAGCCCATGACAAGTGACGTGAGTGCCATGAGGCGTACACCTGGGAGCAAGGGGTGCTCCTATTAGGCCTGGGCACAAGGTGCAAATTTTATTAGAAAAATTAATCTAACCCAAAATTTAAAGGAAAACCTCATCTCCTTTGTCCTGTCTTTCTCTCTATCACATTGCGTGGCAGGTTGCTCTCTCTCTCAATTCAAGTATCTCTCTCTCTCTCTCTCTTGCACGTGCTGCTCTCTTTCTCTTTCTTGCTTTCTGCTCTGTTTCTCTCTTGCACATGAGCTGCTCTCTCTCTTTCTTGCTCGCTGCTCTGTTTCTCTCTTGCGCACGAGCTGCTCTCTCTCTTTCTCGCTTGCTGCTCTGTTTCACTCTCGTGCACGAGCTGCTCTCTCTCTCTCACGGCTCTTTTCTTCTCTCTTTTATTGCTGTTTCTTCTAATAATTGTTACATTCTGATTTTTTTTTTTTTTTTTTAGTAAATTACAAATTGTGGAGATAAATTTTGTCGAGTTTTTTTTATCTTTTCCTTGAAACCTTTGTAGTTAAGTTTCTATTAACTTGCTAATTATGATTAATTTACATCATACCATTTTCTTATTTCCATTATGATTTCATTAGCCTTAGGAATTTATTCATATTTGTTTTTGTTGGGGTTCGATCCGAATACACACAATCCGGTGCAGCAAAACAGAACCTAAACCTTGTGTCAAATGTCCATTACCAAACTTGTGAGCACAGAAAATATAATAATATATAACGTTTTTAACGTGGAAAACTCTTTTTAATTAAGGAAAAAATTACGAGATAAATTCCTAACAAATTCACTATAAAAGTGTCGGTTAAAAATTGTGGAGATAAATTTGTAACCCGGTGCTGGTTACAAATTGTGGAGATGAATTTATAAACTTCGGTTTTATAACAGTATCTTTTATTGCTGTTTCTCCTAATAATTGCTACACTCTGATTTTTTTTTTCTTAGTAAATTACAAATTGTGGAAATAAATTTTGTCGAGTTTCTTTTTATATTTTCCTTGAAATCTTTGTAGTTAAGTTTCTATTAGATTGCTAATTATGATTAATTTACATCATGCCATTTTCTTATTTCTATTTTGATTTCATTAGCCTTAAGAATTTATTCATATTTGTTTTTATTGGGTTTCAATTTGGATACACACAACTCGGTGCAGCAAAACAAAACCTGAACCTTGCGTTAAATGTCAATTACCAAACTTATGAGTACAAGAAATATAATAATATACAACGTTTTTAACGTGAAAAATCCTTTTTAATTAAGCAAAAATCACGAGATAAATTCCGAACAAATCTACTATAAAAGTACTAGTCAAAAATTGTGGAGATAAATTTATGAACTTCGGTTTTCTGACAGTATCTTTTATTGTTGTTTCTCCTAATAATTGCTACACTCTGATTTTTTTTTTCTTAGTAAATTACAAATTGTGGAGATAAATTTTGTCGAGTTCCTTTTTATCTTTTCCTTGAAATCTTTATAGTTAAGTTTCTATTAACTTGCTAATTATGATTAATTTATATCATACCATTTTCTTATTTCCATTCTGATTTCATTAACCTTAAGAATTTATTCATATTTGTTTTTGTTGGGGTTTGACTCGAATATATACAATCTGGTGCAGTAAAATAAAACCCGAACCCTCTATCAAATGTCAATTACCAAACTCGTGAGCATAAGAAATACAATTATATACAACGTTTTTAACGTGGAAAACCCTTTTCAATTAAGGAAAAAATCACGTGATAAATTCCGAACAAATTTACTATAAAAGTGTTGGTTACAAGTACCCCTTCCGAAATCCTTTCATTATAATCCTGAGTGAAAAATGGTTGGTTACAACCCCTTCAATACACCCATCAACTCACAAGATAAAGTACAATGAGAAATAAGATCAACTAAATGATATACGCTCTAAAAATTCACTCTAGAATAACGTACCTAATATTGACGAAAAACAAAATTCAAATCAGATCACAACCGGTTTTCAAACTACTTCCTCTTCCCTCTTTCTTTTCTTTCTCACTGTGCGGCACTCCTTATGTGAGAAATTGATTTCGAAATACCCTAAAACCCGCTAGACGTGTTTTTGTAATGTGAACCTTGCTCGAGTGCCCGTCAGACATGTCTCTGGCGTAGGCACCACTGTCTTCGCCCCTCGGGCACGGGTGCCCCTGGGCAGCACTCGAGCACTTGCCGTGCGCACTTCGCATGCACAAATACCGTAATCCTTGCATGAATATCACGCGATTTTTCAATGACTATTCGTTTGTTGTGACACTCACAAATGAATAACCAAAACTCAACAATTTGGAATACAATAATACATGAAATACTAAGATAGAGAAGTAGAGTTACACTAAAATATAAAATAAAGATGGCATTTTTAAACATTTAGAAATTATATATATAAAAGATAAGATGATAAAATAATATTTAAATAGTTTGGACACATAAAGCATAGGCCAAAGAAAGCTTTTATGAGTAAATGTGAGCTAGTCGTGGTTAGAGAAAATAAATAAATAGGTAAACCAAGGAAAACTAGAGTATTTGAAATTACTTTGTGCTCTGAGAGGATATTGCACTACATAAAATAAAATGACAAAATCAGATTTATATAACTAACCCTACCCAGGATTTAGTGTTGTCATTGTACTGTATTTCATGCTTGTCTTCTTCTGTCACTTCTATTTCAATTAGTTGAGTTTGTTCTGATGTATTGACTACTAATTTTGAGGTAATAATTTTCAAATGCAGCAAACGCTGGCACAAATAGAGTTGACTACAGCAGCACTTCTTTGAACACTAACAAGCTTGATGAAGAAACTGAAAATCTTAGCCGTGAGTATATTTTATTTTCCTATTTCAAGCTTAGTGATTGCTGGAACTGTCTTTTAGCAAAAAGAAAAAAAAAAAATGATAATGCACATTATGTTTTGTGGAATCTCTTAAAAGGTTAGTTTTGTGTACATGAGTCCTCCCCAGCTGTTCAAATTGTAGATTGGTGGGTATTAAACCCAATTGAATTGATAATTTTAAAGCTTAATTTGTTGGGAAATGAGATATTCTTTTGTCAGGACACCCGTCCATGGTATCCAATGCCCTGCACTCAATCTGTAGGAGCCTCTCTGTACAATGAGATGTGGCCATCACGTTAATATTACGACCTCTAGTTGTTTAGAATATCTCGATGATCAGCTTACTTTTTTCCTTGTAGCACATCTAGTATTGTTATTCCCATATGCGAGCTTGTGTTTTGGAGCATTTAGTTTGTGATGTAAATGTGTTATTTGGTCTTAGATGCTGTGACGGAAAGTTATGTTGAGTTTTCGTAAGCATGAGTTTCGATATTTTTTTGAACACTTCTCATGAGCGCGCATATCAGTTTTCGACATGTGTCTATATTTTTTTTCTTTGACTTCGACACACTTTGGCATGCACAGTCTGACACGTTTTGAACCTGTTGGTTATTTTGTAATTTTCTAAAAAATAAGGTTTTTAATATAATCTAAAAAAATGAGAGCCCTCTTGTGAATTTAGAAACAACTACAATCGTAAGCATTGGTTGCCTTTTTTAGGTCATTCTACGAGGTTTGTTATAGCACAAGTCCTTTATATTAATTCACTTGCTTATTTTTTTCTAAGAAACATGCATTTTATTGCTAACTTAGTTTAAATATTGTTGATCAATTATGTTCTCATTTTCTAAATTATAAATTTTAATTTACGCATCTGTCGTGCTCTCATTTTCAAAGAAGTATTGTGTTGGCATGTTAGCATCTTGTTTTGTTCACGTCATGCGTCAATATTCATACTTCTTAACTAGTTTGTAGCTTTCTCATGACCATTGTACTCATTTCTACTCCCTTTTTCCCCATTATTAAGAATCCTGTGGTGTCTTCTTATGAGAATAGAGATACATCTGAGTTCTGGGTAAGTAAAGAATGTTCCCAGCGCTGCAATATCAATTTGGACGTTCTTAATTCAGAAGACTGCCCATTTTCGCTATTGGGATTTTGGGACTTTTAAATAGATTTTATTGGTATTTAAGAAAAAAAATGTAAATTAAAATATGGCAAATTCAAAATCCTATAATTTGAAGGGACATACTGCATTCAATAGCACAAGTTATTAGATTATCATTAAGTAGAAGTACAAGATTATAAAGTGCATATCGATTCATGCTGTAATTTATAAGTGGAAGTCATAGCATCGTACAGAGGCCATCGTGCAAGCTCGAACGGCATATCCCCTGCTATGCATAGAGGTCTTAGCTGTGAACTGCAATTTGGCCATTGAGACGTATCAGAACATGAGTTGATGAAATTTCTCGTATGAAAGTTAAAAAGTTGTTAACTTATAGGTACTTGTTCACAGCCAATTAGCTTAGGCTTTTGGGTTAGAAAGTGTATTGACAACTCTAAAAAGGAAACTCTGTAAGCTTTTGTGCCTACACATATTTGCACTGTTGATGTGATGCTGAACTAAAATCCAAACACGGCAGTTGTGTATCTAAGCTTTTGTGGACTGGTTGGTCTGTGAGTTGTTTTTGTTCCGAGGGTTGTGCACCTAAGTTTTACTTGCATGGTAATGTGTTGAACATCGTCGTTGTTTTCAGAACTGTGTTGTCACGTCCGAGTAAAAGTCACTCAAATTTGTGACGCTGAACCAAAATCCAAACTCGTGTATATGTGCATGTGCACGTGCACGTCTATGTATCCGAACGTCAAGATAAATAAACTTTCAATAGTTTTCATCTCGAGATGAATATAGCACCATCCTTGTGATTAGTAAATCGAAATCTAATGTAATTCCTGATAATATAACACTTTGTCCAATATCAATACAATATAAATATACCTCAAAGCATTAGCACTTGTACTATGTTTTGGGAAGCCTAGGAGGCAAAAGCCGCTCACTTGGCAGCCTTCTTGGTGAGAGCGGCTTTGTGTTGGTGGGCCTCCTTGGCAGCATCCACAACGCCTTTTCCAAATGCCTTTAGACCTTGGCTTCACTCTATCGAAGTGCTTTGGCAGCCTGCAAAACGCTTGGGTGAGAAGATATAATTTGGGAAGTCTTGGAGGCAAAAGCCTCTCACTTGGCAGTGTTCTCGGTGAGAGTGGCTTTGTGCTGGTAAGCCGCCTCAGCAACATTCCACAATGCCTTTCTTAAATGCATTTAGGCCTTGCCTTCATTCTATAGAAGCACTCAAGCAGCAGGCGAAACATTGGAGTTAGAAAATATAATGGAAATGGACAAAAGGAAAAGATGTCTGAAAAATTAAGTACCCCTTCACAACGAGCTTGTCGATCTGATCAAGCAACTCCATCAAACCAGATT
Organism: Nepenthes mirabilis; assembly: GCA_025585075.1. Classification (NCBI taxonomy): domain Eukaryota; kingdom Viridiplantae; phylum Streptophyta; class Magnoliopsida; order Caryophyllales; family Nepenthaceae; genus Nepenthes; species Nepenthes mirabilis. The sequence continues at coordinate 41,227 of JAODPA010103704.1, read as the reverse complement.
GAACCACATGCTCGACAGCTAAAGCTAAGATCAATGGCCTCAACAAAATGGGCTAATAAAGTAAGACGAGCCCTTGAGTAGATAATGGACTCCGGAGATCACTCTAGTCATCATGTCCCAACGGCTATGCCTCAATTGCCAAGACCGATCTAGAGGGATGCCCTTTCCCAGCACCCCGGTTGCCTTTTGGGCCTAGCCTCCTTTAAAAGTTGGTTCTGAAGTGGCTAAAGTTCAGTGAGGCAGCCTCACCAATGGCGCCTTGTTCTCGGTCCCTTAGAGTGCTAAAGCTCAGGAACAGCCGACTGAGTGATGATAAAAGTGGTGGCCTCCTACAGTGTCATTGGTGGATGGAACAACCTTCTTTCTCTTCTTCTAAGGCGTGATCCAAGCCTCTATACCTAAGTCAGACAAACGATTTGCACGTCAGTATCGCATTGGGCCTTCTAATAAAAAACTTATCCCCACCTTCCTTGGCTTCTCCTGAGAAGCTTTGTAGTGGTCTCGTGCTCTGAAGGATTGACCTTGATTGGATTGATTTTGGTCCAAATTCTTGATTAGGGTCCCTAGTTTAGTTTAGGTTATTTATGGTGTACCAGACAAGCACATTCCACCACACTGTTGCCAGATTTACCCGCCTAGGAAGCCGAGGCTACGCGCTATATGGCCAAAGATGCAACATAAGAGTTTTACGGCCTCCTCAAAAATCTTAAATAATAATAGAATCATTATTTTATTATCCCGATTAGCTCCGATGATGTAACATCTTTGAAAACAGAGTTTTAAAGGCTGAGGTGCTGGCATTAGGCCTTGCAGCACATCTGAACAAAACATGTAGTCAAATGAGCCGGAGCACTCGAATGAATGGGACCGACTATCCAAACATCCCTTCTCAAGAAATTTAATCGGTCAGAATGTTACCCTTGTCTAGGCACTCAACCTCGAAGTTGTTCAATCAAAACACTCTATAACAAGGGCCGCAATAGAGTTGTCATCCATGCATAACTTGAGTAATGCCATAGTCACTCCTAACATCTCTGAGAAGATGATTTATATGTGAATACTGACTAGGTATCATTACAACTCCAAGTCATTTGTCTCAAGTCATTTGTCTCAAGAACCACGTTGTGTTCTTTAGTAGAACACTTGACCTAAATTATCTCCTCATACTTTTGAGTCTTCCCACTCCAACTCCACACCCTAAAGAAATTCTTCCTCGATAAAGAGCTCAAAAATCTCTAGCAGACCTCAACCCGGATTATCCTCTTCCTCATGGCCGCCATAACTATCTTTATAGCACAGATTTGTTAACTCTTCGTCCTCCCTTTTTTTGTGATTTAAGCTCGTATTGATTTAGCTATCAGAATGATATTTAATTTTTTTCTACATAATCATCTTGATACCTTCATTATTTTGTTTGTGTTGTGAAGGATTCAAGTATTAGTTGCTCTGATCGAGTCATATTTCAAATTGTCTCTATTTTAGGTTAAACTCTGATACAATAGGGCATAAAAAAGGTATCAAAATATTGGATCGAGTCTTAACTTGATCACGGAGTATAATCTGCGCCACCCATGTAAAAAACTGTAAACACAAAGAAAAAACAATCAAACAACAAGTTGTTGACTAGCTCAAATTTTAAGTTTTGAAATTATTACAAAATATATATAATTATTTTTTTTATAATGTTGAAATATTTTGCAATATAAAGACAGTTGAAGTATTCATTCAGCCGTCAACCAAAGTAAACAGTGGCAAATTACTAGGAGGGGTGGGTGGGTCACACGTTTCCCTTTTGACGATCAAGATTCAATCCCCACGAACGCATCCCAGCCAGCAACGCAGTAACAGCGATCAGAAACTCAGCCGCCTGCTGTGGTGTCAGCAGCTCCACCAATCTCCTCAGCGTTCCCATCCGCAGGCGATCCGCCTTCTCCACCACCTCCACCAGCCGTACCAACTTGCCCTCCACCGCCCCGACGCCGCCTCCGCCGCTGATCGAACCCTCCCAATCGACGCTCACGAGCCCATCCTGCCACTGGCTCAACTCGTCGCTGATCTCATTCTCCGTCCTCACCGTCTCACACTGCAACTCGCTGACTCGTCCGAGCTGACCAGGAGACAGCTCCTCAAGTTAGCCCGTCCTCTGGCCGCGGAGGATGTTGATGACATTGGACTCGATCCGGATGCTTGATTCGGTGTAAACGAGGTGGAACATGTTGGTGGGTCGGAGGCCGGCGACCCAGTGGAGGCTCCTCTCGAATGAGCTGGCCCACTGGGCAGAGAAGAGGGAGAGGACGTCGGTTCTGGCGGCGAGTGACTTGACTCGGTAGAACTCGGCGTGGTGGGACATGCCTTCTTCCACGAAGCGGCGGCAATGCTGGTGGTCCTCGGTGGTTTTGGGTCTCTTGGGAAGGACGGTGAGTTGTGTGGTTAGGTGGTTGAGCTGGTCGAACCATGTCCCGTAGAAGCGACTGAAACCGATGGCGGCCATCATTTAACTTCTCGACGTTGTCGCCGGGGCGGAGAGAACCGCCCGTCGGTGTAACGATGAAAAGTTTCACTGGCGGAGGCGGGTTGTTGAGGCGGAGAGAAAAACAGCAGGGATCGCCACTTGGCGGCGGGCATGGTGGCCGCGTGGAAGGAGGGGGCGTACTTCCCCGATCCTCGTCAGCGGTTTTCAGTCTCGTGGCATGCTGTGGATGAGTCTTTTTGCTTGAGAGAGGTAGGCGCTTTGATATTTTTGGTTGCCATCTCGTGGTGGCGGCGTATTCTTCATGGATTACAAGAAGCGTGTAATTCAAAAAACAAAAAAAATCTGAAGCTTTAGATTAGTCGTACAGTTAAATTTTTGTGATAGTATAATTTCAAAACCCCATGTTCGAGCGGCGTCTGAGCTATGTTTGAACTGGTTTTCGACATGGTGATTCGAGAATCTCATGCTCAAGCTGGGTTTTGATTGGCAATGTTCTATAACTGATGTTTAAGCCAGCATTCAAACGACATCGATCCAAAACTCGGTATTCAAACTCAGTTCTAGTCAGTGTTCGAATTGTGTTGTTTCATAACCTGATACTTAGAGCTGTGTTCTAGCTGGCGATTGAATGGCGTTGTACAGAATTCTTTCTTGCACATTTTGAAATCCTATTGTATATACTCTGCAATTTTTTTTTTTAGATATTTTTTAATACAAATTTTATTAAAAAATGTCAAAGAAAGAAAGAAAAAAAAAAAAGAAAGTCGCAAAGGTGCTTGGTGATGTAAGATCCCGCGTTCAATTATCAGTCTCCCCTCGAATATTTCACTTCTTTTGTAACCAAAATGCCTCTTCTGATTTTATTGAGACAAAAAGCATCGGATTGATAAGGTGAGAGAGAAATTGTTCAAGGAGAAGCCGAATTGTATTGAGAAATTCAAAAGCTTAAGTTCTCTTGTTTCTAAAATTTTTAAATACTTTAAACACTTGGTTTCAATTTATAAATTTTAAAAGTTCTATAAATATTATGATCTTGATATGAATATAATGGGTTATGAATCCAAGTTTCGAACAGATTAGAGTCAAGTAAATCTTCTGAGTCCGTCTTCGCCCACCAAGTTCGGATCCTACGCACCATAACTAAGAATAAGAGATCAGGCATCGACGGGATATTGTCCCACTGAAAATATTTTGACACTCAAGTCAGTAAACAATCTTCGGATTTGAAAGGTAAAAATAACAAAAGCGATGAAAATACAGAGAGTGCTGATATGGGCGTGTGCTCTCATCGAGAGAGGCTTTGAGGCTCGTGAAAAGCGTAAACTCTAATTACTGTGTTTGCTAGGAATGTAGTAGAGAGTGTGAGGACTGCGCTCCTGAATGCGTGGAAGCTTTGTAAAAGATGGCTTCTCGTGGATAAGTGTGAATAACTGAAGGCATAAGATCATTAGAGTATGCAAGTGTTTGTGAGCGAATTCAAACGTGTCTGAAAGGGTCTCTGAAAGCATGCCTTGAAGTGAAGATTTCGTGGCCTTTTATAGGTGTTGCCCTCGACAGCCTTCTTTGTGCAGATGGGCTTGATTCCTGTGCTCTGTTAAGATTACTTCCTCTTTTGGCGGAGAGATTTTGTGGCAGTAACGGTCACTGTCTTGATTATCTTCATTCTACGTTCTTGTAACCGTTAGAGCTAGTAGCAGATAAAGAGAGGATTCTAGCACATTCTTTTAGGGATGCGTGTTGGATCTGCTGATGACCGTTACTAAATGGATTGCATCTGTGAGGAGCACGCAATCAGAGGAGAAGACCGTTACTGGTCATAGACAGACGCGTGGGCCAAGTTGGGCTTGGGCCGCGTTAAGCTTGGATTTGAAATGGTTAAGATTTCGATCAACAGAAATATTAACCGTCTTGAAATTGGCCATCCTGATTTCTCCGTCTTCTTTGGCTTCCAACCCGTCAATGCCCGTAAATGGGCCGTAACCATTCTGGGCGGTCACTCCTTTCTGGGCCAACCTATTACTGGTGTACCCATCACTAGCCCCCCATACTGGTAGCCTCGGACTTTGGCCTCTAATATGTTCAAGATAGGATGCGAGTGGATGGGCAGTCTTCTCGAGGCAGTCATTGGTCGTGAAGTCAATCTCCGGAGAGCTGGCCAATTGGATCATTGACCGTCTAGGATGCAATTCGGAAAACTTACGAAGGAAAAGTTGATCGAATCGTTGACCGCCTAGGATGAAATCCGCAGGACTTGCGAAGGAGAAGTTAACTAGATCGTTGACCGTCTAAGATGAAATCCTGTTGACCATCTAGGCCAAAATCCGGAGAACTTCTGTAGGAAATGCTGACCGGATTCGTTGACCGTCTAGGCTAAAATTTGGATAACTTCTGAAGGAAATAGGAGTTGGAGCGACGTGCCATCATCAACCATTCTGTCAGACGAAAAGGTGGTAATGTGTTTGTACTTGGTGAATTGAAAATCCCTGTAATTAATGCATCAGAGGATCTGATCCGACTGCGCCTGTTTAGGAAACGCCACGTGGCAGCAATGATGGCGCACATTTACAAGACGGTTAATCTGACCAGCGTTCGCACTGCCCTTTAAGTTATCCGTCCATTTCACTTTTAAATTTCCCTCGCTTTCCTTCATCTTCCTTGAACGAAAATTTTTCTAAGTGTTGCGCTTTGCTCCTTCCGTTCTTGAAATCGTTTCCGTTCTTGAAACCGCTTCCATTCTTAGGGAATCCAATGTAAAAGAGTTGTACGTGGGGTACAATATTCCGAATGAGATAGTCTTCCGAGTCCCTGTCAAGGAAGACAGGGGGTGCACGCCACCGGAGGGCTTCATTACCATCTACGATACCCACTTAAGGAGTGGTCTTCGTGTTCCAGTCCCTGATGGGTTACTGGAGATCTTCATGGCCCTTCAAATCCCTATCGCACAGTATCGTGCGAATGCCGTGCAGTATCTGTATACCTTTTGTATATTTCTCCGTCAACATATGAAGCGACTAACGGTGGCGATGGTGAGGGTGCTTTTTAAGTTCAACCAGTGAGCAGAGTGGATCTTCCTGGCTCCACGCGGTGGTCTCCAGGTTAGTACTGTCATATATGGCTCTTTAAAGAACTGAAAAAATCAATTCTTTTTTATCCGCGTGGATGAGTCCTGGCCGTTGACTAGGGAATGGGGCAAGATACCCGATGCTTACACCGGGACTCCTCCCGAGGAGGAGACGGAGTCTCTAGAGTGGCTATTCAAGTTGGTGGAGGGCCACCTTGTAGAGTTTCGGAGAGACCACTTGGTCTCTCGTGATAAGGTCAAGAAGGCCAAATGGGGGCCTCCGGCTCCTGAGTAGAAAACAGTGAGGCCTCCTACGAAGAGGAAGGCTGGGGCTCTTATGATCAGGGAGCCATCCGGCGATGAGTCTCCCTCAAGTCCAGTGGTAAAGAGGATGATGACGGCGGCAACAATAAGTCCTTCTTCATCCTCCTCCACCGATCCAGGGAACATTCTGATCGGTCAACTTGTCGGAGTAGGAGATAGCTCCGGCATAAGTAGTGAAGAGTCCGCCATTGGGGTTTATAGGGCCAGACTATGCTCCGCCACCAGCTGTGCCATTCTTGCCCTCTAGCAGCTGAAGCACTTGGTGCGATTGGAGCCCTCTACAGGGCCCATAGTGGAGTGGACTATTGATCCATCGGAGGAGATACCAGTCGGGGAACCCAAGGAGGTGCCTGCTGAGCCTCCTGTTGTGCCGGTCATTACACTATCCGATGAGCCTGCTTCTAAGGAGCTTCAGGAGACACCAAGGGTGCCAACTATCGGAGAGCCATAATTGGTGGTTAGTGTTTCTACGGGGGTTACATAGGGGGCTGCCACCGGAGAGCCTGCCCAAGCCGTGGAAAGGCCGAAGGATCCCGCTACTAGAGAGCTGGTGGGGACGGAGCATCATATGGCGGATGTGCCGGAGGAGTTGGCGGCGAAGGCCACTGCTAAGCCTGCTCAAGAAGGTTCCACTTCTAGTCCTCCGCCGCCGGAGCTAAGGTCTCGTGTCAGGCCAAAGCTGCAGGTGTGTAGGATTTTGCAGGTAAACTTTCACGACTTGTTTTTTCCTTCAATTTTACCGTTACTGGCACTTAATGTTTTCGTAGATGGAGAAGGTTTCGAGCGCAGTTGTTAAGGCGCTTGGCCAGCGAAACCTGACGATCTCCGATAGAGATAAGGTGATTGCCTCGCTTGGCCAGGAGTTGGAGATGCTGAAGGCAGAACACTTAGAGGAGGCGGTTGCCCTAGGGTTCGTGCTGGCCAACCTGGAGGTGAAGAACACTCGGCTGAAAGAGGAGAATGCTAATCTATGAGAGGACGTGGTTGTAGGGCTGGTGAAGGAGAATGATAGACTTAAAGAGGAGAACGCCCATCTCAAAGAAGAGGTTGACCAAACTACGCAGTGCGTTGACCAGCTTACAGGGCAAATAGCTACTTTGGAGAACGAGTTGGCCACTCGTATTCGTCCCCATGAGGTCTCAAACATGTTGCTGGCACAGTTACGGGAGGGAGTCAACATTAGCTGGCGCATTTCCCGGCTGGTGGATCCCAATTTTTCGGTTGAGTTTCTTGACCTAGTTAACCGATCTGCCCAGCGTCGTGAGAGCCTTGTGGGTGAGCCCCGAAGTGGTCAAGAGCCGCCACCGCCTCCATCTGAGACCTCCGCACTTTCATAGCTCATGTGTTCCTTATTTTTGTAATTGATGTAACTATGAAAGAACATAATAAATAAAACGACTATTTCAATGATATTGTGTGTCTTTTGCCTTCGTTGTTATTCTTAATCCCTTGTTGCTGAGTTGTCTGGCCAACTTTGTGTACACAAGCTGATCGTTCACCTTACTTAAGACGTTATTGGTGTTAAGGACTAGAGCCTTTGTGAGGACATCAGGATTGACCTGGATGTCGCGTTGAGCCTACTCGATACTCGTGTGTGAATAAAGCCTTAGTGGCGTTGCCCGAGTGTAGACTTGAGCGGCCAGCTTTTGGGAGCAGTGCTTTGCTCCTATCGACCGTCGTAAACTGATCACGTTATCCCCTTGCAAAGAAGGTCGCCGCGCGTGTTACTTGAGCCCCCTAAGATTTTGACCGCGAACGGGTCACTTGGATGACGAAGGTTTAGTTCAACCGTCAGTAGGTCGCCTGGATGACCAGGGTTTAAATATGACCACTTATAGGCCATTTAGATAACCAGGGTTTAGTAATGAGCGGGTAAAAATTTGCCCGACTTAGAAGCAGTTTAGGTCGTGTAATCCTGCAAACAGACATATATATGCATATGGAAAAGAAAGGAAAGGAAGTCTACCGTGTAGTGGTACAAGAAATACAACATGAAAAGTGTTCCTACGTGCATACATATAGTTGACTTACCTGTGCCTTTATTGAAAATAGCGCTTGATGTGAACCGTGTTCCACGTCTGAGGAACTAACTTGCCATCCTAGATCCAGAGTTTGTATACTCCGTTCCATAGGATGGTAAAGACCAGAAAAGGCCCTTCCCAGTTTGGAAAAAATTTATTCCGATTGGTAACCTTGCCTGTAGCTTTGATGCTCCGCAAGACCAAGTCCTCAACATTGAACTGTTAAGCTTTTACTTTCTTATTGTAATAACGAGCGATTCATTGTTAGTAGGCCGCAGTCTGCATCCTGGCAGCGTTGTGGGCTTCCTCTAACAAGTTTAGATGCTCCCGAATTTTCTGAGAGTTGCCTTGCGAATTGAAGGATACGACCCTAAAGCTTGGAAGCCCGATCCCGACCAAAATTACCATTTCAGTCTCGTAACAGAGACTAAAGGGTGTTTTGCGAATTTGCTCCTTTGAAGTCGTCCGATAAGACCATAGGACAGAGGGTAGCTTGTCCACCTAGGAGCCTCTGGCGTCTTCCAGCTTGGTCTTTAGACCATGGAGTAGCGTGCGGGTTGTGACCTCCACCTGTCCGTTCGCTTGTAGGTACGCCACCGACGTGTGAACCAATCTAATGCCCAAACTAGTGCAATACTTGGTGAAACGCTTTCCTGAGAGTTGGGTTCCATTGTCGGTGACGATGACCTCGGGAACACCAAATTTGCTAACTATATTTTGTCGGATGAACTCAATAGCGTTGTGTTCTGTGATCTTAGCCAGTAGGGCGGCTTCAACCTACTTAGTAAAGTAGTCGATACCTGCGATAATAAACTTCCTTTGCCTTGCCACAATGGAAAACGGGCTGAGAATGTCAAACCCCCACTGCACAAAAGGCCATGGAGCCTGGAGGGATTTCAGCTCAGCGAGCAACTGGTGGTGATGATTGCCGTGAATCTGGCAGTTTTCACACCTCTTTACGAACTCGAATGCGTCTTTCTTTATTATCGGCCAGTAATAGCCTTGGCACATGATCTTGAATGCTAAGTTTTTGCCGCCAATGTGTGATCCGCAAATCTCAATATGGATTTTGCCTAGGGCGTAGTCGGCCTCCTCAAGAGTGAGGCACCAGAGATATGGAGTCAAATAACCACGGCAATATAGTCGTCCATCGACCACAGTGTACCAGCCGACCGTCTTTTTTATCCGCTTGGCTTCGTCTGTCACTTCTGGGAGTGCTCCATTTGTCAGGTACCTCTGGTACGGTGTCTTCCAATTCTCTGCTCCGAAAATTTGCATTGCTTCCTGTTCCTCTGTGCTGGGAGCGTTCAGAATCTCCTACATATTTCTCGAGTACTGTCTAGGATTTTCAGCCGCCGCCGCTCTGACAAATTGGTCGGCCTTCCAGTTCTCAGTTCTAGGAACGTGGATCAGGGTTAGCCTATCAAATCTCTGGGCAACTTCCTTCGCCTTGGCTAAGTATTTGGCTAGGTGGGGGTTGCTCGCCTTGAAGCTCCCATTAACCTGATTGACGACCAGTTCAGAGTCATTATAAACAGTTAGTTGCCTAGTTGAGCACTCTTTGGCCAGTGTTAATTTGGCTAACAGGGCTTCGTACTCAACAACGTTGTTGGGGGCCGGGAAGTTAAGTCTGAGTGAGTACTTCACCTCAAACCCATCTGGAGTCCTTACGACTACTTCGACGCCGCTACCTGAGCCTGTAGACCATTCGTTTACATTAAGGACCCATTCCGGCTCTTTCTCACGCTGTCCTACGTCTTCAATGGGCTATTCTTTGAAAATTGATGTCGTGGTCTCGACTATGAAGTTGGCCAGAACCTGCCCTTTAATGGCTAGTCTAAGCCAAAATTCGATATCGTACTCTTCTAATTCGATAGCCCACTTTACTAGACGTCCAGAAATATCAGATTTTTGGAGAATGCTCTTCAGAGGCTAGTCGGTGAGGACAATCACGCGATGAGGCTGGTTAGTGAGGTCGCAGCTTCTAGGCGGAGAAGACTAGCGCCAATGCTAAAATTTCTACGTTTGGGTAGCACATCTCTAGGCCGGTCAACGTTTTGCTTACGTAGTAGACCGGCCACTAAATGTCGGCGTCCTAGTATATGAGGATGGAGCTGAGGGCCACCTCCGACACCGCCAGGTAGAGGTATAGCTCCTCTCCGTCCTTGGGTGGCGTTAGCAACGGCGGACTAGCCAGGTATTGCTTTAATTCATCAAAGGCTATCTGGCACTCTGTCGTCTACTAGAGTCCATTTGCTTTCGTTCCCCTTAGTATCTTAAAGAAAGACTGGTACTTATCCCCTGACTTAGCTAAGAAACGGCACAAGGCCAACAGTCGTCCGGTTAGTCACTGGACATCTTTGACACTCTGTGGCGGAGTCATATCCACAAGAGCCTTAATCTTTTTCAGGTTTACCTCGATCCCTCACTGGGAGACAATGAAACCGAGAAACTTTCCTGAGGAGACTTCGAAGACATACTTAATTGGGTTCAGTTTCATTTGATGTGCGCAGAGCACCTCAAAGGATTTAGCCAGATCACGAATATGGTCATCAGTGGTCTTGCTCTTGACGAGCATGTCGCTAATGTATATCTCCACATTGCGGTGGATCTGTTTCTCGAACATCTTATTCACGAGCTGTTGGTAAGTGGCTCCCGCATTCTTTAGATCGAAAGGTATGACCTTATAGCAATAGGTGTCTTGGTCCGTCATGAATAAGGTGTGCTCTTCATCTTCTGGGTTCATTCGGATCTGATTGTAGCCTGAGTATGCGTCCATGAAACTCAACAGCTCGTACCCAGATATAGAATCCATCAACAAGTCGATCCTGGGTAAAGGAAAGCTGTCTTTCGGGTAAGCCTTGTTAACGTCGATGAAGTCAACGCACATTCGTCATTTCCCGATGCATTTCTTTACCAGGACGACGTTGGAAAGCCAATCCGGGTACTGAACCTCCCTGATGAAGCCGGCGTCTAGCAGCTTTTTTACTTCTTCCCGGATGGCAATCAACTTCTCCATAGAGTAGTTTCTCCGCTTTTGCCTGACGGGCTTGCTATCAAGATCGAGGCCCAACTTGTGGACCATTACTCTGATCGGAATCCCAAGCATGTCAAAGGGAGTCTATGCGAAGATGTCGGTGTTTTGTTGCAAGAACGTGAACAACTCGTCCTGTAGTGTACCAGTGAGCGAGCCATCAATCTGCATACACCTTTCCGGGTTCTCCAGGTTGAGTGGTATTAAGTCGGTTGCCTCACCGGATTGTACTTGCTGCAAAGTTGTTTCGTTTCTATGGTCAAGTTCTCTTACCGACTTAGTACTGCCACTTGAGGCAATTTGGGACATGTAACATGTCCGCCTAGTAACCTGGTCACCCAATACTGCGCCCACACCGCATGCTGTTCGAAATTTTATTTTGAGATATGGTATCGAAGTGATGGCTCTGAATGCTGTTAGGCATGGACGACTTAGTATAGCATTGTACACGGATGGTAGATCGACGACCAAGAAAGTGAGCATGAGGCTTGCTGTCATTGAATACATGCCCAGGGTGACCTCCAGTTGGATTATCCCTTGGATGATCACTGGTTCATTGTCCAAGCCGTATAGTAGGACTTCGGTAGGTTTCAATTGATTTTTTTTTAAATCAAGTTTAAAAAATGTATCAAGGTAAAGCAAATCGTGAAAATTTTCATTATCAATGAAGACTCGTCTTAGCTAGTAGCCAACGCTACTGTCTGAAACGAGTACAGTTACAACGAGAGGATCAGCTTGAGGGGATGTTACATAGTTCAAGTCATTGTCGCTAAAACTAATGATATTATCTTCCATGCGCTACTTCTTCCGCCCAGTTTGTCTCTCCTCGCGATCCGCTGGGGTCTTGGCTGGTTGAATAGCGATCATATTGACCACCCCAACCGCAACCCGATTTCGTGGTGGGGAAGGCTTCAACCGTTCCCCGCCTAACGTCCCGAAGCTCTAACCAGGGTTCTTGACGAACCTAGTGAGGTGTCCCCTGCGGATAAGCTCCTCGATTTCTCTTTGGAGTGTGTTGTAGTCTTCCGTGGTGTAACAACCCGAGCTTGGATCCTCAAACCCGACCCGGATCGTCACGGTGAAAGTCTCGAATCATCCCAAATTTTAAAAATTACACATCATTAACTCAATATCATCAAAATATCATCAATAATCCTCATAAATGCATCATAAATTAAATATCCATATTAGCAATAATAATAACTTTAATAAACGATATCGATGTCCCAAAATATCAATTCTCATAAAGAAAATCTAACACAAGTCGAACAATAATTAGATCAAAAATCTTAAATCCCTATTCGAAGAGCATTGAACTCTGATATCACCTCTATGTGGTGGCTACCCAAAAGTCACGTGATCTCCTTGATCCTGATATCAACCTGTCTAATTTGGAGCCAATAAAACACAAGAGAGTCGAATGCCCAGCAAGTAACCATAATCAACAATAGATGAGTACAATTAAGCATCTCGGACAATAAAATAATGAATAAAATCAATAATAGTTGGTAATATATCAACTACTGTCCGAGACTCAATAACATATCGTATCCACAACCCGAAGGCCACGTAAATGGCTAAGTATCAAGGAAGCAACATGGATTCCGTCGAATCCGATTATCAGTTCAATATGATGTCACAGCTGTATGAACGACAGTAGTCTCCATGGACCTTATTCTACCATAGTGGTCCAAAGGCCCCGTATTTATGCTCCCGACGGTTGGGTGAGTACCACGAGATTATCTGGTATCCATGGTATCCCTACTACCCCTACAGTCCTCCCAGAGGCTATACTCGTAGCATGCTCATACCATCTCTGATACCCCTCACCAATGATATCCCAGATATCATCCTCTACGATGGTCACTAGGTTATAAGTATCCCTCTCGACTAACTGTGTGAGATAACGAGAATTTGAATATCAGCTCAATTTGAGGTCACCACTATACGAGATAATAAGAATCTTCCTAAACCTTATTTTACCATAGTGAACCAAAGGCCGTGTATTTACACCCCCAACGGCTGGGTAATACAACGAGGTCATCCATGGTATCCCCACTACTCTTACAGTCCTCTCAAAGGCTGCACCCGTAGCATGCTCATACCATCTCCGATATCCTTCGTCAATGATATCCCAGATATCATTCTCTATGATGGTCATTAGGTTATAAGTATCCATTCTCAATATTAATGACCTCAATCCTCCGGAATGGAATCAGTATTGAAAAAGTATAGACTACTCTATGGTCCTCCGGACTCCCATTCGTTCAGTTACCGTAAAGTCTTTGCACACTCTCCTTTACTTATCTATAGAGTGCCAATAAAACATACGCACACCACTAAGATTAACGCGAAGAATCATTTATCGGGTTTCATTAATGAGATACAGAAATCATCACGTAACCGATTAATATTATTTCAAGTGTGCCAACATACTTGCATAATTTTCTATAAATATTTTCGACCATCGATATATCAATATGCTTATAAATATACATATAAATGTTCCAATCAAGATATATATGGTATTCGCCCACAGCTGGATATATATATA
>JAODPA010103704.1:0-27690 GCA_025585075.1 Nepenthes mirabilis | reverse complement strand
GTAATATAATATACATATAATAGTATTATTTACTAATGTAATGTTTTTATTTTTAATAGGAAAATTATTGAAAGCAAAGAGGCCACATTTATATTGGACACCATGCGCTGCCTATTGCATTGATTTGATGTTGGAGGATATTGGAAAGATGTCTGGAATCCAATTAACATTGAGAAAGGTAGCGTTATTAAATGGTTTTATATATAATCGTACAAGAATAGTTAATATAATGAGGTAGTTCACAGGGCAAAAAGAATTAATTAGGCTAGCTATTACAAGATTCACAGCTGCTTTTATTATTTCTCGATCAATACATCTGTAACAAAATAATTTAAGAAAAATGTTCACTTTAGAAAAATGAACAACTAGAAAATGGGCAAAAGAGCAAGTAGGAAAGAGGGCACGCAATATTGTTTTGATATTGATTTGACGTTGGAGGATATTGAAAAGATATCTGGAACCCAATTAATATTGAGAAAGTTAGTGTTCTTAAACGGTTTTATATATAATCGTGCAAGGGTAGTTAATATAATGAGGTAGTTCACAGGGCAAAAAGAATTGATTAGGCTAGTTATTATAAGATTTACAACTACTTTTATCACTGTTCGATTAATACATTTTTGACAAAATAATTTAAGAAAAATGTTCACTTTAGAAGAATGGATAGCTAGCAAATGGGCAAAAGAGCAAGCAGGAAAGAGGGAAAACAATATTGTCTTGATGCCTTCCTTTTGGAAAAATATTGTCTACACCTTGAAATTAATTAGTCCTCTTGTTAATTCTTTTTGATTGACGGATGGTAGGAAGAAACCTACTATAAGATACATATATGAAATTATGGATAGGGCCAAAGAAGCAATTGTTAAATTATTTGGTGAGAGATTGGAAAAATATACGAAGACCTTTGAAATGATTGATAAAAGATGGGATTGTCAATTACACTGTCTTTTGCATGTGGTTAGCCATATTTTGCCCTAGAATTTTTTTATTCAAATCCAAATGTTGAACAAGATGAAGATATCATAACATGTTTATATAAATATATATAAAGGCTTGTTCCAAGTGTAGAAATATAAGATCAAATTACTGACAAGTTGACAATTTATAAGAAAGTTCAAGATCTTTTTGGAATGAATATGGCTATAAGACAGTGGAAGACAAAAGTACTGGGTAAATTAATTATTTTTTATATAATTTGTTTACTTTAATTATCTATTTTCTCAAAATTAAAGGCATCTATTAATTTTTCAATGAACAATTGATCGGTGGAATTCATATGGATCTTCAAGCTTGAATTTAAAAAATTTGCCGTAAGAGTTCTTAGTCTTACATGTAGTGTCACTAGCCGTGAGAGAAATTGGAGTGTATTCCAACAAGTAAGTAATCACTAATTAGTTAATTGAAATTGAAATCTAATTGAAACAATTAATTATAAAATAAATCATATATTTTCTTATCAATTTACTTATTGCAGCTTTTTAGCAAAAGGAGAAATAGATTGGCGAAACAATATTTAAATGATTTAGTATTTGTGAAATATAATCATGTATTGAAATGCCGATACAATAGGCGTGATAGTATTGATCCCATTCTTTTAAGTGATATTGATAAAAGTAATGAGTGACCAATTGGAAGAATGGACGGAAACTCTGATTAAGATAATGAATTTGTATTTGAAGATGATTCTTTGAAATGGGATTCTATTGCTATTGTTGTTGGAAAAAAACGATTCTGTACATCGCACTAGATCGAGACTAAGTACGAATATCTAACTAACAGGAAAAGTTTCATCATTTTCAATAGGTGTCTCTAGAATTACTCCATTAGAACTTATAGATGAAGAAGAAGCAAATTTAGAGGAAACAGATGAAGAGGAAGAGGACATTGGTTGCCATAAGTCTAATGAAGAGGAAGAAGATGAACTTCTTTTTGACGATGATGACGAGTATTAGTTGAATGCCACAAATTATGACTAATTTGTAAAAATTATGCTAAATTTATTAATTAATTATGCTTTTGTCTGCTTATAGTGAAATATGCTTATTAATTCTAAATGTTTATATTACTAAGTTCTATTAAATGATGAGTCTATAATTATTGTCTAGTATGTGTTTAAATGCTTCACTACTTATTTTATTATTAATTTGAACAATTAGAATTATATTACAGAAGAATCTTATGTTCATGTTTTATAGATGTGCGCCTCTATTCCATCAGGATCATGCCTCGCGCTTAGGCTCTAGGGGCCCTTTGTGCCTCGATGCACCTTGCGCCTTTAACAACATTGGTCATACCCAATTAGTAAATGGGCATTTGAAGATTATGTGCATGTGTTTGTGGTAAATGCTTGTAGAAAATACAACTTGAACAAAAGGAAGTAAAATGCTGGATTCTATCCATGGTAGACGGCCTTTGTTTAATTGCCAACCATAAGATCAAAGCAAGGGCCAGGTAATTCTTTGGAATGAAATTAGTTCTGCCCAAGGAACACCCAATTGTTTAGGTTAAAAGATTCTCCAGGCTGATTTGGAGTTGACGTTACCAATTTCTAAAAGTGTCCATATGATCTTGTCATGAGCACTTGGGTTTGGGAGATAATCAGGCATCTCCTTCTTCATCTCATTAATCTTGAAGGACCTTCTATTTGGCCAATTCCATTCACATTTTTGGACTTTGGAATCGATTATAGGGCAGTTACCATGGTAACAGGGGTGAGAATCTATCCATCAGGGGGCCTAGCAGATGCCACAATTCGTATCACAAGTATTATGTTCTCCAATGATGGAGTTGATTAATGGTTGAAGGATTGGTCTAAGATTCAAGGTTTTCCTTTAACTCCGTGGCACTATGTTTAGAATCTTTGTGATCCAAAGGCATCTATTCACAAATAAAAACATCGGTCGATATTTATTGGTCTCGATCCTTTTGATTTCGATATTTTCCTTTACTGAGAAAATGTCGCTATATGTCTCCTTTCAAGTTTGTTTATGCCCATTACCCATTTTCCCCACTTTTAAACCGCACTACCCAAATTTATTGAGCCACTTCTCTCTCTTCTCCTGACCTCTTCTGTTTGATGCTCTTGGTTCTTCTCTTCAAAAGGCTAAATTTTACTCGTTTTTCTTTCCTTCTTCAAATAAAAAAAAATAGTCCTTCATTCTCTTTATTTGGTATTGCTTTTACCATTTTATTATTAACTACTATATTATTTGATATTAAGGTGTTAATTCATATGAGTAAAATTATATAAAACACTTCGAATATACAAATTATGATTAGATTGGGTTAAATTTTAGTGTATAACTCAGTTTTATATAAATGTGAAACATTTGCTTTCAATATGGCAGATGGTGATATGTATTGCCCGATACAGTGAAAATCTTTTGGTTGTGATTGATACCGATATTTTTACCGATATTTTTATTTTTGCATCTATCCCTTAGCCTATGCTGCCAGATCCGGTGGACCCAAATTGAGGACTCCTCTTTTGATGCAAATTGTGCATAAGCCATTTCATGCCACTTTTGCTGAGCCTTTTCCACCGTTGCCAAACTAAGTTGCTCAGGAAGCTTTCCAGTTTTTTAAGAAGAGCTTTTGGTAGAATAAAAATGGATGCCTATAACACATGAAGGGTGGAAGATATAAGTTGAAGTATACCACCAAAGGAGAGGAATTTATTCCTCCATGAAGAAATATGATTAGAAACTTTTACAACTAAACATTGGTAGTCCGTAGTTGATAGTTTAGTATTGATGAGGGGAATCATTGGATTCCAAATAGGGAATTCCTTATAAGCTAACCAGCATTGAACTGAAGAGGACTTCTGAGAACTGGGTCACTGGCACAATGAATATTTCATGTTTGGTTGTGCTAGCCGTGAGGCTGGAAAACTTAGAAAATAGTTTCGAGGAATTCCGTGATCTTAGAAATGGAAGTGGGATCATCACCAGAAAAAAAGAAAAGGTTATCTTCGAAAGCCAACATTATATTGTTTGCATTCTCACAAATCTGGTGGTAGCTAAAATTGTTTCCAGCTTTTGTATGAGCTTTTGTTGTGCCATGTAAAACTTCTGGGTCCAACACTGATTTGCCATTGATGGAGATTGAGAAGGCAATAATAATGATCAAAAGAGTGGGGAAGATCACGTATTCAAGAGTGCCAAGCGGGAAATCCAATTCTATAAGATCATATGCTCTTTGGATATCCACTTTGATTGCACATTGTGGGAGTCCCTTATTTTTATGACACTGATGTTCCAATTCTGGTGCTAACAAACATTTTCCCCCTATGTGCAACAAAAGCTGTTTGGCATCTATCCACGGGGAGGGATTGGCTTAATATGATTAGCAATCACCTGTGGATAATTTTGTATTTAACATAGCACCAAGAGATGGGACAGAAGTTTGAGACTTTGGAAGGCGGTAAAAACATTCAGATAAGGCAATAGTAGTGGCATTGATTTGCCTCTGGAGCCTACCATGATGGAATCAGTCATGGACAGCTTTAAAGACAGCTGGACCCACGGGGTTCCAATCTCGTTTGAAGAATGCAGGAGTTAAGCCATCTGGTCCTGGAGCCTTCGTGTACCAATGCTAGTAAGAGTACTTTGATTTCTTCCTCTGGGAATGGTGCAATTTGTTGAGGTTTAAGTTACTCAGGGTCCGTGTTGAGTAATAGGAGGACTCAGAAGGTCTTCATTGAATTCTTCTATGTCAGACTGAGTTCCCAGAAGATTTGAGAAGAAATATACAACACTACTGTGAACTTCTTGGATATCAGTGGTTGGTGCCGCATCTTCCTTTAGCATGGATAGAATTTTCTTTCAATTGTGCATTGATCTCCTCCCGAAAGCCGAAGCACCTTAGCCTTTTGTTTGAAGAACAACCCCCTGTTGTTGAAGGGCTTGAGATTGATCTTTCCTTAGTTGCTTCTCTTCTTCAACTAAGTCAGTTCTGTGAGGTTCATTATATAATCTCATTTTGCAACTTTCGAGTTTTGATTTCGTTCTCTTGGTTGGATTGTAACTCTCGTCTACTTCTGAATTCAAGCTCTTCAATGAGGTTGTAACAGCTTTCAACTATTGAACAACTTGGACATGGGAACTTTTTCCACCTCCTGTCTCCATTCTTCCTCTACTAGTGAGGTAATTAAAATCAGGATGCCAAGCTAGAAAATTGTAGAATTTAAAGGACCCCCTTATGGTTGTAGTTGCAGTTATTTGTGAAAAGTTAGCAAGGGGAATGATTAGATACCCCAGGAGGGGGAAATGAGGCTTTCGATCCCATCTCTGTAACCAATCTCCATTGACTAATATTATCTCCAGTTTTCCGAAGGTTCAAACATTGTTTTCTCTGCAAGTACTCTGGGGAAAACACAACCTTCCTGGTTGAGGTTGGCCATATCATATTTTCTGCGGCAATTGTTGGTGACAGTTATGGAAATTGGGTCATAGTTTCCTCCCACCTATGGATGAAAATATTGCTAGCAGTAGTGATATTGGTCGCGGTCATATCAATATTAGGCATATCAAACAATATGTATCGATATCACATATACTGGAAGAAAAAAAATTCTGAGAATCATTAATTAATATGGAAATATCAACCGATATATTGTTGATACGATTACATATCACGATATTGTGATGGTATCAGAAAATATTGGTATCGGGGGACAATGTCGATACATATCAGCATAGGTGGGTCTGATATCAGTATATATCACCTGATACTTTCATCCATGCTCCCACCACGTTAGAAGATGAACGAACTTCATCTAAATCCCCAATGATTGCTCATGGTTCAATTATATGATCTGCTACAAACTTTTCAAGGTCTTGCCCTAAGAAACGCCTTTGGATTTTAGTGTTAGCTCCATAAAAAAAAATAAAATAAAATAAAATAATAGCCGTAAACTTTGTTGCTAAATTTGTTATTCTGCAGTGTATGGCTTGATCATGGAATTCATGGGGGTTCCAATCCACACATATCCTCCCCTCAGCATTTAGACTATTGTTCATCTCCCCTTGTAGTAACTTTGAGGCAAGAGTGGTGGATTTGGTTTCACGAACTGTAGTTTCAACCAAAGAAAAGATTTGGATATTGAGGGCTTGGAGGAAAACTCTGGACTCCACTAAATATTATAGGTTCATTAAGACCCCTTGCGTTTCACCAAGTGGCATTAACCATTTGATATGATATTTAGAGGGGTATTGAGTCTTTTTGGCCCCTTAATATAGTTTGCAGTCGCTGACACATGTTTAGTCTTGTTTTTACCTTGTTTCCCTTGTTCTATATACCCAGTTTGCTTCTGCCTCTGACTAGTGATAGGAGGTCTAGGAGTCAAACTGCTGTGTATGAGTAATCAAGGGGTTCATAAGATTTGTGGAGTCCACAGGCCTGGTCAGCTGTAAGTGACTACTCTGAGCATCCTCACCTTACCTGTAACATAAACAAGGGAGCTTGTGTGATGGCCTCAGTGTTAACTTCCTCCTCCTTTCTAGTGGAGCAGATTCAATAGGGTTATCTGAATCAATCTGCACTTCCTCCCGTGAAAGATCAAAGGCAGGTTCCTGATAATCCTATACCCCATCCCTCAACTTTTCGGTAGGATCATCTGCATGTAGTGTTTTGCCTATTGCACTAGCAATGTAGCTTAATCCCATTGTGATTGAGTATTCTAAAGGAATGTGGAAGAAATTGACTTGAATTGGCAATGACTTGTGCTTTTCTTTGGATAAATCATACCAGTCTACAAAACTTGAGCATTAAGGCTTGCCTGGTAATGTACCAAGGGCCACAGTCAAACACTCTTATCATATCTTGCTTATTTGAGAATTGAAAGAAGAAAAATCCTCGTGTTAACTTAGACGTTTTGCATACCAATTGTTACCACATTTTCCTAACGATTCTATCTACCACAGGTGAAGCAACTTTTTTTCTCCAGGAAGTATTCCAGCAAGGGTTGAACCCAAATAGCAGCTCCCTGTAGAGCAACTTCAGAGGGTGGTTGAACGAACAAATTATTAGAGTTGCAAACTTTAGGAGGAAAATATGATAAAGCTGTTCTGTGCTGTTTTGAGAATTCACAGCAATATTTGACCAAGTTTGGCAGTTATTCTTGCAAAGAACCAAGCTGTTAGGCTCACTGGAAGAACCACCGAGGCCATTTCCAGTCTGGATGGGACCACACTTGTCTGGTCAGGTCTCACAAAAGTAGCATCATCCTGTCTTCCCACATCAGACCTGTAGTTTTTATCTTCTGGCACGCCAGGGAAGACTTCTCAGTAAAATGGACATCAGGTGTAGGAAGAAAGTGGCATGCCTAAAAGTGCTTTCTGCATTGTTACTAGATTTAGCTTAATTAACAGGAACTTTTTGGCTCCTTAACTGGACAGCAGAAATGAGCGGATGAAAATCCTGCAAAGTAGTTTTCATCTGTGACTGAAGGTATGTACTCACAGCATCAACCTTCCTGTTAACGTCATCGGAGAAAGGATTCTCTAGCTCTGGTGCCCCCATATTTTGTGATTGACTATAACAGCTCGTTCCATTGTAATCCATAAGTTTACCTATAATCCTCGAAATTAAAGGACTGAAATCAATGAGTTCATCCACCTCAAGACAAGAGAGACGATTTCTAAAGGGAATTGAAAGCAAAATCCCCATGCTGCAAGGATGGAGATATTGAAATAAGCTCAGATGAGGGAACTAGAGAAACAATGGGCAAGGACAAAGCACCTAAAGAGTGAGTAGTAGTGAGAGATTCCAGGGAACAAGTGACAGGGTAATGAGGACGGGGAATACAAAGTGATCCAAAAAGCAGGTAGTGAGCAACTAGATGGAGGGGGGATTACTAGAGAGGTGAAAGATTGATAAAGAGGGAAGGAGCATCATGGAAGGAATGAGGTAGTTGTGGACAGGCAAACTGGAAGATGGGAGGAGGAAGAAGATTGGTGTGTTCTGAACAAGAGGAAAGAGAGGAAGAATGAGGGTGAGAGGACGGAACAGAAGGCTGGGAGGCCATGTTGTCTAAAAGGCCAAACGGCCAGTAAACATGAAGCAGAACACAAGTTAGAGAGAAGATTAGCTTCTCCCTCTAACTGAAATTGTTCTTGAACGGATTTTATTTGGCATCAAACATATTTTTTTGTCTTTAACACACTTGATCTGTCTTTAACTGAGCTCAGTCAGGTACAGATAACCTAATTTGTGATATTCACACCATTCCCAGATCCCGCAATACAGGAAGTCTCATACGCTAGCCACCTTTTTAGTGTTTCCTTCTCATTCCTTTCATGCACTGGGTTGCATACTCTTGTAGATGTTTTTTATCATTTTCTTTTGATTGCTATATTTTGATTAATGTGTCTGGATGGACAATCTTTCAATGTTCATGCCTTATTTGTCTTTCCTGTTTACATGGTAAATGCGTAGGAGTTATAGTTTATGATGATTGTTATTCCTCTTTAAATTTCTCAATTGTTTAGGTGAACAATATAGGGCCAATTAGAGCTGAATAATATCCTGGATGCAGTTGAGAAGGATGATGATTGTTGCTACTAATTACGTAGGTGAAATGTAGGTCAACTAGAACAATGCTGATGTGTATGACTTTGTTTTTTGACATAGGAATTTTATGTTTATGGCACTATTGAAGTTTGATTGATAGGTTTAAGTAATTATGGGACGAGGCTAAAGGTAATTTTGAGAGTTATAAGGATGATTACTATGATGATTGACATGAAAAGGTTTGCTATGCTGCAACTGGTGCGAACTGCCAATTAGAGCTGAAGATATCCTTAATGCAGTCGAGTAGGATAATGTAATTGAAAGGGAAGGATCATTGAGCCTGTCCAATGAACTAATGCCCCAGGAGCTACATTCGATGGCATGCTCAATTTTCTCTTAACCTCGCTATGCTAGGCTCTTTAATGCCCCCTAATGTGTTAAGTCACTGGAGAGGCCTGATAATCCTTCCATATTGCTGGCTATATTTCTCTTGCTTTTTCAACTGGAATATAAAAAGCAATACAGGTGCGACAAGCAGACAATCTCTTGTGGAACAACTGTATTATTTGGTCAGTACGTAATTTAGCCAACAACTGACCCAATGGCAAGTTCGACAGATAAAGGATATATTGCTGTCGGTGTGGTCAACACCTAGTTGGCCACTGTGAATTCCACTAACTTGATATGACATTGGCAGGAGAAGGATAGTATTGCCTCATAGAGTAACTTCATAAAGAAATCTACTGCGTAAATGAAAAACAACTTCAAGTGAAAAACTTGTTTTGATGTTCTAGAGATGCTTAGCATAATATCATGATTACATTTTGTTGGACCTTGGTCTGGGATAAAAGTGATAAATTACAAGAATAACTGAAAAAATGGAGTGATTGAAATGAATTGCACAACGAAGAGAAACTTAATGTACTGGTTATGATATGCACGTGAGACCAAATTGGAATGGGGCTGCTGAGGGGTATTTGTAAATGTGCTGAACCCCCTCCTACACATTAGCCCTTCCCTCCACAAACCCAAGAAAAAAGAAAAAAAATATAGCAAATCCATGATGTCTTGGTCTTGGACCAAATTGAAAATAGAGCTGCAGGGGGCTATCTATGTATGTGCCAAACCTTTTTTGTAGCCTGAACTGCTGCTCCTTCAATAAATGGACATGATTCCATGTTCTCCAATCACATGCCATTGTTTCCTATACTTTTGTTGGTAGTGGTTTCCTACACTTTGGTGGTGGTTATTTTACCTCTATTACTAGATTGCGAAGCAATGCAAATAATGTAACTGTTCTTATCTTAACTAAACACCTTTCTTCAACCTGCATGCTCCATGAAGTTCTTGTATTCAATCAAATGTGATTATATCAGATTTTCTTGGCTTCCTTCCATCAGCATTGGTTGACAAATGCATCATTTTGCAATTCAAATCGGACTTGACTCATTCACTGAAGAATATCCATCATCCTTCTATCAATTCCTCTTTTACTAGCAACAAC
Source organism: Nepenthes mirabilis (assembly GCA_025585075.1). Lineage (NCBI taxonomy): Eukaryota > Viridiplantae > Streptophyta > Magnoliopsida > Caryophyllales > Nepenthaceae > Nepenthes > Nepenthes mirabilis. Next base: position 17,675 of record JAODPA010103704.1, on the reverse strand, counting down.
TAAAACTTCATTCACAATTACTTGCTTTCTCCCAACTATGGATTAGAACACTTATGACAGACCACGTCCTAAAACCCGTCATTAATCATTATTAGGACTTATTATCTTTTAATTATCAATTTTACCAATAAATAAATCATTAATCCATTGGACGTGAGATTTTCTTATTAATACCACAATCACCTATACATAAGCAACACATGATAATACACAGGATCCAAATACATGTCACATCATCTGTGGCTCTAACATCAATTTAATAATAGAATAATGTCAGCCTTTATTAAGAAAAGATGCCTGCTAATTACTAAATGTTAATCACATTCCAATCTATGGAAGCAATAAACATTTATAACATTTGTCCATCTGATATAAAAAATTATCACTAAGACACAACGTTCTCATATTCCTAATAGCTATACATATCCAGTACGACAATTGATATGGAATTTAAAATCCAAAAACTCCATATCAATTTTACCACAGTCTACTACTAAAGTCAAACTAAAACTAACAACTACAATACAGTAAGTACTATCCAAAAATAGGTATATAAAATGTTTTCAGAAACATAAACAAAGTCCTTCCATATTCACTTCTGCTTATCAGGCAAAAACTTGTGCAAATTATCTAAAATGTTAGTAAAACAATAAGGGATGAGCAAAATGCTTAGTATGACACTATAAATAACAAATAACATGTATATACATATTCGTACTTAAAATCATATCGTAGGAAGTAGGAATCGAACAGAATGAAATAGCATAAACCTGAATGCAATCTTCCGATTTCTTATCTTATTCTTTTCTTACCATTAGCTATCAAAAGATGCTTCTGGTTCTTTCTTATTCTTATCCGTCAAAACATGCTAAAAATTCACTTATCTTGAGGAACTAAGGTTAGTAGGCCTTATTAGCTAACGGAGCAGACGGTCGAGAAAAGAACTGTGTTCGCTTCTATACAATTTAAGGCCTTAACTTCTTATTCAACACCCAGAGGTAAGCGGTACATACCTACAACCCGGTAGACGGGGCCGTAACCCACGCTTATTACCCTACAGGCTAGGGGCAATTCCTCGATTGCCATTATAATATTCTAAGGTATGTTAGGGAATATTATCCTCTAAATAATTCCTTGGTCTAATTTCTTCCTTAGGAAAAATCCACACTTTGTGTCTGAGTTCTTAGTTCTCCCCCTTTTGGAAAACAGTTCGTACTTTTCTTATTATAATTACAGAATTCCCTTTCTTTTTCATAATGTCTTATATATTTTATTATAACAACTTTATAAATATGAAATTTGATGATAAAACATGTCGAAGAAAATTTAGAAAGGTCAATACAAATTTAATAAACATGCAACACATAATTAATTATACAGTATATTTTTAGTATATACAGATAACATGCAATAATTTAAAATTAATATCTACGAAGCACAAACACGTAGGAAATATTTTTATGCATCTAAACACGAAGAGAATTTCGAAATAATACACATAATTACGATACAGATAATTAAATGGAAGTTCTTGATGAATTTCACTGTAAAATCATGGTAGACCGACAAATATGCATACTTTCCATGTTTTTACTTTAAAACCTTAGCTTGGACAAGTATTAGAACAATAATACTCGAAAGAAGCCGGAATAAATAGCAACAAAGGAAAGAGGGAGTTAAAGATGCACTTGCCTTCGTCTAATATACCAAAATTCTTACTCCGAATATTCTGAATTGAGCTACCTGGAAGCTTTCTTCCTTTCCTCTCTCTTCTCTCTCCTTTGGCTCTTCTCTCTCTATTTTCTCTCTCTACAAACTGTTTCACTGCTTGGAAATGCGGTGGAACTGCTCTCGGTGACTTTTATCACAGTCTCGTGCTCGAACGCGGGTCAGGCGGGGAAGGTTCTAGAATCTACACCTGTTGGGGTGTTTGGGCATGCTCGGCACTGGATTTTGCGCGCCAGGGCGCGGTTCTGCCGAGCTACAGTGCCGGCTCGGCCCGCATGCTCAATTTCGTCTGGTTTGAAAATTTTTTCCTTCTTGATCCAATTTTTCGCATCCTTAGACATCAATTTCAATTATATTAACTTAAATAATCCCGATTAACATAAGTTAGAACTCGAGCCTTACAATTTTCCTTTCCTTATAAAATTTTATCCTCGAAATTTACGCACTTCTATTCTTATCTTCATCCTCAAATGGATAGGGAGATTCTCCCAAATTTACCTTGCGCTCCCATAACAATTCCTCAACTAAAAGATTTCTCAAAAATATTATAGCCGAAGGGGTCGTATTATTCCTCAAAATTAATTTCCCAGGAATCCAAATCGAATCCCAACATAAGGCAATTCTCGTTGGCCCATGCCAGCTTTAACCCGTATATACAAAGGATCATCCACCCAGTCTTGCAACATACTTACAAATAACATATCATAACGATTCATTAACTCACGACAAAGCTAATCTACAGGTTATCTCTCCGACCCATTAAAACCTCGAATGGCTTAATGATCCTTAATCTCAATCCATCCTTTGCCCCCAAAATTCAAAATCCTTTTCCTCAATGACATCCTTAGAGACATATGGTTGCTCACATTACTTCAACTGTGACTTTCTCCTAATTAACAAGAGACCTACATCTTTGTCCGAATTAAAACCTCAAAAGGAATTATCCTATTACTAAACTGATAATTACTATTGCAAGGAAACTTGGCGAGCGGCCATGTAGTCATCCCAATTGCCTTTCACCTTCTAAAATTGGCATCCTTAATTTAAGTTTCAACTCAGATTTCCTACACCAAATCCCAAATCAGATCTTATAACCCAGTATTATGGGCCCACACGTTTCCGCTGCGCTACTCTGATTGATCAACTGTCTATGAATTCAATGCCATATCAATTTTAGACTGGACGTCCAATTTCTTATGCAATTAGTCCCGAAATTTGGCACAATCTCATATCATAAGCGAAATTTCAAAATCGAAATAACTTGAAATCTTATAATCTCGTTAGTATACTGGCGAGCTAACGTATCCCTCAAGTATATCATTTGAATCGGCGAGAAATGGGTTGACCTTGGCAGTTAATCCACAATTACCCAAATAGTCATTCTAAATAACCTTAAACCAAAATCTATCGCTATATATTTATTCCTTCCTAGGAGTCAGCAAAGAAAGCCAAAATCCTAGAGGCTTCTCATACTCATCTTTCTCCCATTAATACACATAAACCACATAAGCCACAAATTTCTTTTTTATATTCCGCCACCAAAAGGAATCGTATATCTTGATCTATGGGTCTCAAATAAAATTTTGTCCTTAAATTCCTCAATAATCGGATCAAAATTCTATCTCGAAAACAAAGAGTGACCCAAATCTCTAGCAATTCCAAACAATTACAAATACGATTTATTACCCAGATCTATCTACCTATGTCGTTGCAAATTCAACTCTTCCAATGAAACAAATACCTCGAACCACAAACTTCTCATAATCTTCATCTAGAATCAAAATTGCTCATTTTCACATCAAATCAAAATCCCCGAAATTTTCAACAAATCTCGTATTAGATTCAACAAGACCCATGAAACAAAGGTCTTAACTCTTAACTCTAAACCATAGGTAGGGTAAATCTGTTCCTAGACCTTCAACTGCTTTAACCCAAAAGAACTTACTCGACCACACCGCATCAACACGTCACAAACCTCATGTAAGAACATCGTAGCATACTACAAATCGTCAAATGGGTCTCATGCTTTTCATGATTTGAATAAGTTAGATTATTATTTGTGAAGCCATCACAAAATTGACCTAATTACGGCCGAAAGATCCACAAAAGATGTTGACAAAATCGCTAACCCAAAAGCATCACCGAAATTGATAATTGCCATGCCTTAATCCTTAAGGCTGTCTCAAACACATTTCCGATTCATCCTTAATTAATAGTATTCTAGATATAGATTTGTTTTAGGAAACATTGAGCTCTTATAATTGATTAAACAAATCACCTATCAATTCCCAATACTCGCTTATTGAACAATTCATTTCCCAAACAAATTAGAATTTCACAATCCATAGATAATTTCATCGATTCATCTTGCACACCCCCAAACTACCAAAGCACTCCATGACAAAATACTCAGCCAATACCTCATTGATTCAATGTGGGATCTTCAACTCGGTACCAATTTCGACACAACTCAACAATAACTTCAATTTACCGATCCGAAAATAATCTAGGTTAATCATCTCCTCTAAAAAACACCTTCAAATTCCCATACTGTTAGAATATCCTTTATAATCACAAAATGACTCCCAGATGTGATCACATATGCCAAATAATTCGGCACACATCAAATGACTTGTAGGCAAAATGATATCAATTTCATTGCCTCTCGATCGACTCTTCTTCACACTCAATTCACAACCCATTCAGAATATTCTTACCGAACAATCCCTACTAGCATGACGACCCACCAACCAAGTCATCCCTAATATCACATCAAAGTTTAGCACATCAAATAGAATCATTAATTGTATCTACCGATCCAAACTGGACACCTAGGGTGCATGATATCCCCGACCAAAGAATCCCATAGGTATCGATATAACTAATGCAAGGTCTGACCCTCGAATTAACAAATAGACTGAGGAAATACAATGAAGGTATAGACTCCAAGTCCGTAGGTAATACATGTGCTGAATTTCTAGAATTTAAAAATTTTACCTTCCATTACGGTAGACGACGCATCTGCATCTTGTGCCGTCACTGTAAAACCTCGATCAGAAGCGCTAGACTTCTTTGCTGCCTGTCTCAAAGGATAAGTATAATATTGAATCATGTGGCCGAACTGTCAACAATTGAAACAAGTTCCCAAGCTTTTGTAACATAGCCTCCCTCTAGGAAATTTTTCACAATACAAGCACACGGGATTTAATGATTGTGGGTCCTATACACTCTGGATTTCTGCACATTTCTTCCTTCTCCTTGTCAGGTTTGGCTTTTTGAAGAACCCTTCTGACCCTGAACGTTGGCCGGAACTCCGACTACCACGGTTAGCTAACTTATTTTTCTTGAAGAATCTTTCCTTTTCCCGGTCCTCACTTAGACTTGGCCCATTATGGCTTCCGAGTTTTACCATATCTTAGTCCTATCATAAAATATCAATCAAATTATATCATCCTATCTTAATTAAGTAATCAACTTAAGATCTCGACCCAAAATCAATCAAACCTAGAGTTCAAACTAAAATCAATCAGTTTAGACCTCGAATCGAAATCTAGTAACCTTAAACCTTAACCTGAAGTTACTGAAATCTTGACCTCAAATCCAACTTAATCAAACTCAACCTCAAATAAAATCAACCAGCCTAAACCCTGAGGCATCTTCCTTATCTATTCCTCGATACCACCTGTGATGGATCACATTCTAAAACTCATCATTAATCATAATCATAAGTTATTATCTTTTAATTATCAATTTTATCAATAAATAAATCATTAACCTGTTTGACGTGAGCTTTTCTTATTAATACCACAATCACCTATATATAAGCAACACATGATAATGCACAGGATCCAAATGCATTGTCACGTCATTTGTGGCTCTAACATCAACCCAATAATAAAATAACGTCAGCCTTTATTAAGGAAAGAGGCTTGCTAATACTAAATGTCAATCTTATACCAATTTGCGGAAGCAATAAACATTTATAACATTTGTCCATCTGATACAAAAAATTATCACTGAGATACAACATTTTTATATTCCTAACAGTTATACATATCCAGTATAACAATTGATATGGAATTATACAATCCAAAAACTCCATATCAATTTCACCACTGTCTACTACTGAAGTCAAACTAAAACTAACACCTAAAATACAGTAAATACTATCCAAAAATAGGTATTCAATGTTTTCAAAACATAAACAAAGTTCTTCCATCTTCACCCCTACTCATTAGGCAGAAACTCGTGCGAATCATCTGAAGGGTTAGTAAAACAGAAAGTGATGGTCCAAATGCTCAGCAAGGTACTATAAATAACAAAGAACATGCATATACATTTTTATACTTAAAATCATATTATAAGAGGTAAGAATCGTACAAAATGAAATGGCATAAACCTGAATGCAACCTCATGATTTCTTATCTTATTTTTTTCTTACCATTAGCCATCAAAATATGGTTATTGTTCTTTCTTATTCTTATTCGTCAAAACGTGGTAGAAACTCACTTATCTTGAGGGATTAAGGCTAATAGGCCTTACCAGCTAACGGAGAGGATAGTTGAGGAAAGGATTGTGTTCGCTTTCACACAATCTAATGCCTCACCGTCTTATTCAATACCCAGGGGTGGGCGGTACATACCTATAACCCGGTAAACGAGGCCGTAATCCGCCCTTATTTCCTTGCAGGCTAGGGGCAATTTTTCGATTACCACTGCAATATCCTAAGGCATGTCAGGGAATATTATCCTATGAATAATTCATTACTCTAGTTTCTTACTTTCTTAACTTAGGAAAATCCCTCACTTTATTTCTGGGTTCTTAATTCTCCCCCTTTTGGAGAATAGTTCATACTTTTCTTATCATAATTATAGAATTCCCTTTCTTTTTTGTAATGCCTTATAAATTTTATTATAACAACTTCATAAACATGAAATTTGATGATAAAACATGCCAAAGAAAATTTAGAAAGCTTAATACAAATTTAATAAACATGCAGCACATAATTAATTATACAGTATATTTTTAATATATACAGATAACATGCAATAATTTAAAATTAATATCTACGAAACACAAACATGTAGGAAATATTTTTATGCATCTAAATATGAAGAGAATTTCGAGATAATACATATAATTATGATACAGATAATTAAATGAAAGTTCTTGATAAATTTCACTATAAAATCATGGTAGACCGACAAATATGCATACTTTCCATGTTTTTACTTTAAAACCTTAACTTGGATGAGTATTAGAACAATAATACTCGAAAGGAGCCGGAATAAATAGCAACAATGGAAAGAGGGAGCTAAAGGTGTACTTGCCTTTGCCTAATATACCAAAATTCTTACTCTGAATATTCTAAATTGAGCTACCTGGAAGCTTTCTCCCTTTCGTCTCTCTTCTCCTCTCTCCTTCGGTCCTTCTCTCTCTTCAAACTGTTCCACCGCTTGAAAATGTGATGGAACTACTCCTTAGCGACTTTTATCACAAGCCCTCGCTCGAGTGCGGGTCGGGTGCAGAAGGTTCTAGAATCTGCCCCTACTGGGGCGCTCGGGTGTGCTTCGGGAGCTCTCGGCACTAGATTTTGTGTCCTAGGTGTGCCAGGATGTGGGTCCGGCACACTACAGTCCTGGCTCGAGCCGCATGCCCGATTTCTTTCGATTTGAAAATTTTTTCCTTCTTGACCCAGTTGTCCACATCTTTAGACCTCAATTTCAATTATATTAGTTTAAATAATCCTGATTAATATAAGTTAGAACTCGATCCTTACAACACTGGTATCTATTATAGTATTTGGCAATATATATTGATATCGAACGGCATAGGTGGAAAATTTTTTCTTATGATTACATCACAATTACGTTATGTACTGAAATTTGGTCATTTTTATTATATATTTCTATATATGAAAATTTTTAGTTAATTTTATGAAAATTGAGCCCAATATCTTTTTAGTTCTTTAAATATTTCAAGGTCGTTGGGTGAGAGGGTAGAACTAATTGGTGACCAATTCATCTATTTTGAGAAGTCATGGTCTTACAATTGATTTATGTATATTTCTTACCTTTAAAAAACATATGGATTTGAGTTTCTTAGACAACTTGAATATAGTTAAAATATGTGGATTTAGACTTCCAAGAGATAAGTTCAACAAAAAAATTTGCTAATTTGTATCAGCCGATATATCATCCCCATTGGTTGATAATTGGAGTATCGGTAGATATATTGTGAGATGTCACTAATATAGAGACATTCCTATAATTTTGTAGTATTGAGAAATATTAGTATCGAGAGACCTTAATATCGATATATATGCTGGTATTTTTTCCATGCCTCCAACATAATTTTCTCATTCTGGACAAGATACAACTGTATAGCCTTAATCATGATGCAGAATTAGAGGTGGAGTCATATAATGTTGCACTAGCTGCTTCATGGCTATTTGAAGTTATTGTGGGTGATGATGGTACTCTTATCAAGTTATTGTTTGTAACTATTGCACATTGCAGACTTCTTTGAAGGGAGATGATGCCACTAAAGATGTCGAAGATCATCACCAGGGAGTGTCAGTTTCAGGAACAAATCAAGAGCCAACCACAAATGACGAAGTAAGTTTCTCGGTCTACTTTCAGTTTGTTAATTTCTGTCTGAATTTTGTTAGCTTTGCTGTGATGATCCTATTCCTATGGTGTGACATATGGAGGCCCATCTGGCTGCCGGCTTTGCATGGGTAATCTCCTATTCGAAAAAGAATACTTGTATTGGATGGGATTTGGAATACCCTACTTGAAGAGCACTTATTCGAAAGAGAATTCATGTGCTTGAAGGGAATTTCATGGGACGCTCAATTTAGAAAATGATCCCAATTTAGAAAACAGAAAACATTTTCAAATGGAGTTATTTTCACATTGTTTTCTTTCGCCTTTGCCATTTAAATAAATAGCTTCAAACCAATTTCAAATGTTTGAATGATTTATAAATTGCATTGTAAAGAAAATGCTTTTTTGAATGGAAATAACAGTCTAAAAATGCTGATATAATGTTATATAATAACATACTATCGACATATTGATATAAGATTAATAAATATGATATTGGAGAAAAATGATGGAAGTGATAGATAAAAAAAAAAACATTACCTTTAATATATTGTTGTACCGCCTCACAAAATTTTTGAAAACCTATTTCTAATTTTTTTCCCAATTACTAGCATGTGCCATGACACAATTTAAAAGTAAAAAAAGCTATACCATATCTCCCAAAATATCATATTTTAGTCTAGTATAATAACATAATGTAAAATAAATTCAATAATTAGAAAAACAATGACATGTACAGATCAAACCGTCCAATAAAAAAACTTGAAATGAAACTCAATGCTCAACCTTATGGAACCAATATAAATAGTTCCATAATATTCAGGCCACTTCAATTAAAAGCTGTATGTTTTTAATTATATGCTCAATGTTTGCAAAATAGACACGTGAAATTTGGTAATATAGTGGTTAAATGAAAAAAAAAAATAATGATCAATTTAGAGAGAGAAGACTTTGAGAGTACATATCGATTCCAGATTGTTGAATTGAAACTACCATTGGCAAACATGCAGTCCAATTTGAAGCAGTTTCCAAGAAAATTTATAGCAAATTGTGGATTGCTCCAAAACAAACAAAAGCACAGAGTATTTGGAGGTTAATTCTTGCTTAATTCTGTTAGGCAACTCGGATTTCCATGACTGAATTTCTCTCTGCCCAAAAAAGGAAAAAGTTATCATTACAACTCCTGGCTGTCTCAGTTTTGGGGGGGGGGGGTATTATCAGGTCTGTCCCATAATTGCAGATTGTTAGTTTAATGGTGGGAATCAAAGCTGTTTGATGTTGAACACCCATAATAACAATAAACAGCCACTTGATGTGGACAAGTGTGGATTCTTTCTTTTTAAACAGTACACCAAAAGAGCAATGTCGATTGATTAAGATTTGGGAGTTTTGAGGGTTTTGAAGACGGCAGACAAGATGGGAAAGAGGAGAAATAATGGAGACGGGGAAGATGATAAGATGTAACAGGTGAAGCCTACTTCTTTTTCATTCAATGTTTTCCAAATCAGAAAAAAAATCTGGAAGAAGCCTTTGTGGTGAATCTTTAGCATAAATTTTGAAAACTAAAGCTTTTGTTATTTGTGGATTTTTTTTTTCAGAAAATAGGGACTTTTTTTTTTAAACAATAACAGACACTTTGGCTTTTGTCGCAGTGTGTGTCAAATCGGTCAAATAGGCCACTTAGTGGGTATCTTTTGTGGCATGTTAGTTTTTCAAGCCTATTTTTGACAAAGCCTGGCAAGAATGTGACTTGGTAGTACTAGTACCCAGTGAGTTTAGTTTTGATGGGATAAAATCAAACGATGAAAAGCAGAATGAAGTAGTGAGGCCTCCTGCCCCTCCTAGTGCGCTTCTTTTAGATGTTTTTTCAGGAGGATATAGGATAAGGATTATAATTGGGTCTCATTGATAAGTCCTACATGCTCTTGTGCATTGGAACCCATGTTTTTTAGGCATTTCTACTTGTGTTATTCCAATTTTGGCATCTTTATTCTTGAAATATGGAAATTCCTGTCAAATTTGATGTTGTTTCTCCAGTCTTTATGACTTGATGACATATATAAATTTTACGATTAGAAGATGCAACCAGAAAACCATAGAAAAGCAAACCACACTAGCTAATAAAGAAATCTGTTTCTGGATAACAGTAGTGTCTATTATAATCTCTTAGAATCTAGTCATTTAGTCTATTCATAACAATCTCTTTAAAGCAAAGGGCAAAGTTAATACATATAAGATGCACACTTTTAGTTTTTTTTCAATTCGGCAAGTTTGGCATGTGTCATTTGAAACATGTGTTGCAATTTGCAAAGCTGATGCAAGCAGTTGACAAGTTGTAAGCCTACAGTGGGACAGTGTTGGACCAAAACTCAAAGTACATCAACTGAGACCACCTTTCTCTGTGTTTGGCCATTTGGCTGTTCGGTACTTGATCAAGTTATTTAATGGGGATTACTGGGTCATGGCACATTTAACACGTAGGGGAAGTTAATAACGTATTGCCCATTTAAACCTTATAGCTGTACCTAAGGGATGTATGAGCTGAATTACCAGTCGTCCTTGGTTGCCAATAATTCCGTAACTGTCATTATCAGATCATAGTATTAGATACTGACCTAAAAGTATTGGATGTTTGCCTATTTTTATCAAATTTATACAGATTTTTCCTCTATAATGGTTCGTAACCATATCGACAAAGATAGATTGATGTGGTCTGAACGTCATGTCTCAGGGTCCTCTACTTTAAATTTCTTGGCTTTGTAGATTTCCCCATGGATTTCTTTCTGTTCCAAATCCCAAGTCCCCTTTCATTTCCTTTTGAAACAAGGCATGGCTTATCATCCTTTTTTTATATATGAGATTTCTTTTTGTTATCTGAAATTTCCTTGCCTTAACTTAAAAAAATATCTTTGATGCTTGTATATATAAGTTATTTTCTGGTATGACACATGATTTTTGTTACTTACAAATTATAATATTATGTATGTGACATTAATGAATAATAGATTAACAAATAAATAACAGATGTATCTGTGTCTAGAATTCAAAAATGATTAGAAGTACCTGAAAATAACCATTTATGATAATGCACATTTCAAATTGTTAAAAATATTCTGAAGTTCTTTAGATGTCTTAGAATTGTCATTGTTTACTCATATTCTTATGTTTCTATGCCTCAGAGTCCATTTTAATCTTAGCTAATCATTCATAGCTGTGGTAGTCATGGCCGTTACGATACGTGTCTGGTGGGCTACAACTGTGACAGCTTTACCTAAGCAATGCTAGAGATGTCTAAAATAGTGGTATACTTTTTTTCTATGTCAACAATTTTTTTGGGGGGAATGCAACTCTAGATTTTGCACTGGATATCTCTTCAACATCAAAATAGATAGGGAGTGCAAGTCTATACCAAGACATAATTGAGGACTGAAATGGACTTGCTTGCTAACTAATTTGCTCTGTTACATGGACTCGGATATGAGTATCGGATATGGTATGTGTCTAAGAGTCGGATTTGACTATTTTCCAAAATTATATAGATTTTTCCACTAATTTAAACTATCTAGGTGTCATACTCTACGTGTCTGAGACTCTGAGTGCCTGACATAGGTTCTTGAGGTGAAGTCAAGAGTCCAAGCTTATAGGGAGAAATGCTATAAATTGTTTGCTGTTTAACTACAGGACAAAACTGAAAATGGATCTGTAAGAGGCTTACATGCACTAAACCGTTCTGGAAGCTGACCTCCCACCCCAAAGAAAGGCAAACAAAAAGGAAGATGAAAGAAATCCGTGAATTCGTACAAAGAAAAAAAGGAATCTGTGATGTCATATTCTGCAACTGACTATGTTGTTTATATCTTGGTGCTAGTGGTTTACACAGAATTCGGATTCCAGGAAGTGATCCTGAAAATTTCACTGCACTTACCTCAACCATGTTACCTTCATTTATTTTGTCCATGTTGCTGCACTGGGTGAAATATTAATTAAACTAGTGCTTTTATTGGCTTCCTGCAATAGTCTGGGTTTCACATGCCTCATTTTCCATGGATAAAAACAACTTGGTCATTCACTCAAACATATCCACAACCCTAAATGATTTCTTCTTCTTCTGGCAAAACTAAATATTTGTTCTCTATCAAGATCTAGTCTCTTACTGAGCCAATTTACATTTACCGTCAATCTTAGAATATGATCCTCTCATTCTGGCCATGGTACAATCACCCATTCTTTGTAAGGGTGCGGAATTAGGAGTTCTGTGTTATTGGCACTGTATTTCATCATGGCTATTTAAAGTAAGGGATGCAGAAGTCAAATGCCTTTGTGTTTTATTTTAATGATTTTTACTTTTTCCTGCTAGCTATAACCATTTATGGAAGGCAAAAGTCCATCCTACTGTGACATCTCTTGTCTATTTGGTACATGCAGTAGAAAGAGATCTAATAATTTAGCAGACACCATTGGTTTCAATTTTTTTTTTTTTTTTTTGTCCTTCTTTGGATTATTATAGTAGAGATCTTTGCTTCAAATTTGCAATCTGACTTGGTCATTGCTGTTTAGAGAAGGAAAGGATAAAAGAAAGCTTATGATTTCTATGTTGTATGCTCCATTGTTTCCAGTCTTGCCTTCACAAATTGGCTGTGTCAATTACATTGTGTGAGAAACTTATCTTGTCTTGCTGGATGCTGTTTTGCTTCTCATGTGGGCTAAAAATGATACCATTTCAGATTCTTCCAAGATTTTAGCTCTCTTTTTTCAGCATATAAAGTTTTCCTAGTATAATTGGTCTTTTATATAGTCATCTTGAGAAGCACAACATTATATGTAGGAATATATGTTGTAGGGTTGATGAATTATAGTTCTTGTGGTAGCATTTTCATGCTCGCACATGCTACTTTTTTTTGTACATTTCCATATTGAAGAGAAGCTTGAAAGGGTGCAATTGCATTTGAATAAGCCACTATCTCCACGGTTTTCTTTTTCTTTTTTTTTTCTTTTTATTTTTCTTTTTTAGTAGAAACTGAGATTTTCTTTCTAAAAAAAGTCTCATTTAGAATGTTTTTTTGAGTGAGTTTCATCGTGTATGACTAATAATGTGTCATACATCAGTGAACTAATTAAGTTCATATAAATCTGACTGATGTTTTTTTTGTAGTACTCATATTCAGCATTGGTACTTGCAAGAGGTCCTTTAGATGGATTTTAATTTTTTTCTGAAATAGTTACACCTGACAATGTAACAACCGAAAATGACTTGATGATAATATAATAGTGTCATTGGCATGCTTCTCCTGGTGAAAAAATGTAAATTGCTGGTGGCACTAGTGAAGAAGATGATTATTCATGATCATTTTTCCTTTTAAAACAGCCTATGAAATCTTCTATGGTTGGTCTACTAACATTGTGCCAACATATAGCCCCCTGTAGTAGATATGATCAAAGCCTCATGTCATGCCAAATGGGGCCAGGGGTATACCGTGAAGGTCCTTCTCTCCAAGCTATTATTTGAACCAACAAACTGGGCCAAGGTATATTGTATGCACTTGTGTGTGATTGTGTTCAATAGGTCTCATACCAATCCAAGTAGTCATTATGCCTACTTCAGGAGGAGTGAGCTGGACTAAAATGGGCCCACATTTTGGTGTGGGGCCTAGTGCATTTTCTGGAACTTGATGGATTCTAATTGGTTGCTTGGCAATTAGCTGGGTACATACATACAGGATAAGGTCTATTTTTCCACATTTAGGTCTATTAACTGTCCTTCCAGAGTTGCATGAGCTCCAGTGCTAATATTCTTTGGTTGAGAATAATCCTCTAATGACCATTTTACTGGCTAAATTAATCTAAACATTTCAATATCTTGTAATTCTGATGCATATCTGTATCATGATACATAGCAGAAGCTCTAGACTAGTGTGTTGAACATCATTTTGGACTCGATTACAGATGGCATTGGGAAGCTTGGTAGTACTCCTAGAGTAGGTTCACTACTTGTCACAGGGATGGGGGTTTCTATGAAATGTATAGCCTAAGTCAAGATAGCAAATTAACTAAATGAAAACTACTTTTTTTCTCTGGAAGGGGAGAGAGGCATAGCTAGACATCAAGACTAACGACATTGAACCTTGGGTTGGAATAAAAATGATGCAAATGCAAGAAGGGATCTTAAAAGGTAGTTCATTGAGTACTGAAACAAATTGGTTGATGAAGAAAAACTTAGCAGAAAGTTGTGATATGAGGTGACTGATTTGAAAACGACACTGCTAGAGGGTGTTTGCTGCGGCTCTGGGTGGATGGTCTATCTGCCCTTGGTATTACCAGCCAAGAAAGCATTACTATATCCCTTTGAATTCTTTTGTAACTCGCGCACACACTCAAATCTATGCTACCATGGTTTGCTGTCTGCATGCTGTTGTTCCATACATTGGTGGTTGTGGTTTGACCAGATTCAACATGTACTTTTCATTATTCTTTCTTTTTGTTGGGTGGTTTTGGAAGTTACACCAATTATATAACCACCCTATCTCAGCCAAAAATGCCTTTATTTAACCCTGATCTCCCTCATATTTCCTTGTGCTTGATCAAATTGATTATTCAGGTGGCTCCCACCTAGCGATGATGTAACTTGCGTCTTTCCAATGTTTGGCCCTAGAAAGTACAAGACAGGCTTGGTCCTAAATCAGTGTTTAGTTCTCACCTTTGTAGGTCACATCGGGCCCATGCAGATTGGTTGACTGGCTCAGAGGGTAGACATCCACTTCGCCCACAAAGAACCATCTCTACAACAAATTCCCTTACTCATCCATTGAGCTCATTATTGACCTTAGCACCCAAGCATACCACTTTTGGTCCCACCTAACTTGTGGTGCTACATCCTTGTTCTGTGTAAGCAGTCCACGTAGATAGTTTTCAATATGTCTCATTAGCACCTGAGCATCACCTCTCATTAGCTTTGGTTCAAAAACCAATTGTCTTCCATTACATGCATGCACTTGACCTATTCACTTTAATATATACTTCCCCCAGATGTTCCCTGTTATTTCGGTGATGATCCAAAGTTTGTTATTGATTGAGAGTACTCTCTCTAGTGCGTCAGTTTGTAATACTTGTATTCTGTCACATCTCCAGACTCTGGCCAATGTGTTGTGGTACCTGGTTACTGGATTCATCCATATTTTCTATACAGTGTATACAGTATGGGATGCATTATGCAGACAAGTTGCATTACCCATAATGGTTGTCGTTGCAAATTGCAATCCTGGATGTGGTACCCTGTACATGTTATGCACAGGGGGCTGCTAGCCCTGGGGGGCGCCGGGGGATGGGGGGGGGTGGGGTGGGGTGATAATGTTAGTGAATTTAGTCAATATGGCTGCTGCACTTTGACCTAGGGTGTGGGATTAGGTGTCATGGGATATGTTGTGGAACTCTGGATTATTCATCAGTATTTGAGACTATTGCAAGGCATGAAGATATTCTATCTGGTGTATGTAGCTGATACACACAGCCTTTTCTTTGTAGTGTGATGATGTAAAAATACATTTGGTTAGTCCTCATCAGGAACTTTAAAATCCTAAAACGATTGTAGAGGCAAGAAGTAAGGGCATGGTAATTTTTTGGGTTTGCAGTCAATGCATCTGTTGCTGAATCCTGCATTTTATGATTTGAGATGATTTGATGATTCTTTATCTATAGGTCACTGAGCTACACATGTGGCTCTTGATTCTGTGAGGTTAATAATTAAAAAGAGCACATATTTGAAGGTATTTGAATCAAATTATGTGTACCCATTGTAAATGCATTTTCTTCTGTTGATTGCTTTTCCTGTTATGTTCTCATTACCATGCATGAGAGCAATTGCACTTTCCATACTGGCCATCTGCCATCTCATTGTTTTTGTTTTTGGTTTTTTTTTTTTTTTTGTATTTTTTTTTCATGTAATAGGGTAAATATTAATAGACTACTCAACCACTTAGCTTATGGTTTGGAGATTGACGATATGAGCTCTAAGATTCTTACTCAATAGGGTCAAGTTTCTGCCATTTAAGGAGAGTTGATGCAAACATTTTAGAGATATAAGAGAGATTCGATTTTATTTGTTTTTATTTTTGGTGATATAATGCTTGGCCTTTCATTCATCACAAGATTGGTAATGGGATGGGGACCTTTCTTTGGTTTGACAGCTGTCATCCGGCTAAGCCTCTCCTCTCTCTACTATAATTGTATTACTCTGGGTACTGGTACTGCCTTGGACTCCAAATTCATTGACATTATATCTGATTGTCAGTGGTGCCCCTCCCCCTCATGCACATATTGAAGTTGGCTCCCTTATCTCGTGGCCTCACTTTAGTCCATCCCCTAATACCCCTGATTTGATCATTTGGACTCTCAAATCCAATGGTAGATTTTCATCTAAATCCCCTTGGTGCGATTTCCAGCCCAAGTGCGCGACCTTGGACTAGGCCGACCTTGTGTAGGGAGAGGAGTGCATCCCTTCTCATGTATTTATTCTATGGCTCACCATTAAGGGTAAGCTTAGCACTTCAAACCATCTTCACTTCCTCTAGTGTCTGGGCCGATGCTTCTTATGAAACTAAGAACCTGAAAGCATCCTCCACCTCTTCTAAAATGTTGTGTATGGAAGCATGTCTAGATTTAAATCTGTAGGAGGATTGGGTGCTCATGGCCTTGTGACAGCTAGGACTGTGGGATTAAGTGGGCCTCTTTGAAATGAAAGGTAGGAATTTTAATCAAAAAACTGTCAGGTTTTCCTTGCAGAACTGTTTACTGCATTTTGTAGACTCATAACACGTATTTTTGACTCCAGCTTGCCTTTCCGTCCTACCTGAGCTCTTGACATCATATGGAATGCCCTCACTGCCATATTTGCATACATGAAATTGAACAGGGATGCTATGTGCTCTTCAAGCATGGCTCCTGCCATTCCAGCCTAATGGGGCTCCTACTGGTCTCTCCAGTGTGCCACGGTTGTTGTCTTCCACCTGGACACTCCTTTGTTCTATTGCGGTTCACTTGGTGACACATTGTTCTACATATTCTTTATAGTTATAAAAGCCAATTATTTATCCAAAAAAAAAAAAAAAAGGAGATTTTTAAAATTTTATAATTTTGGTAGTTTTCAGGATATTTTTTATTTTAGGTCATTGTTAATTAGAAAATTATGTATCTTTTCGAATTAACATAAGAGCAGAGTGCTTCTATGTAAGGATCCTAATTTTATTATTTAAAGTCATTGATAAATTGAATTATTATTGAGAGATTGTATTTTTTCGTTTTTTCCTGGTAATTTTTATTTACCCTTTTTTCTATTCTCTTCTTATC
>JAODPA010103703.1:0-20780 GCA_025585075.1 Nepenthes mirabilis | reverse complement strand
TTAAATATAATGAGAGTCTTAAAGCAATTCATGAAGTTGTCACCATGCAACTTAGATGTCACAAGTTTGAGTCATGGAAATGACTTTTTACGTTAAACAAGTAAGGTTACATACAATTAATCTAAAATGGTTCAATATTTTTCTAAACGTTGTATATAACAATAACTTATCATCAAATATCGTTACTTTTTTTCATATTTGTTAAGGAAAAAAAAAAAAAGAGGTCCAACTAGACAATGCATTTGCTTAAATACTTGAAAAGGTCCACACTATTCCTACATAATTCTATTCCCAAGTATTATTTAACCCATTCCAATCAAAATCAACATTCCTTTCCAACCAACTAATTAGAAAAGGCTTTCTTGTTGCAGTAGTTACAACACAACTATTAGTTAACAAGGAGAATTATAAAATCACATCAACCAAAAAATCTTTTTCCTAATTATCCTAAGCAAGAGGAAAGCTAAAAGGGTGAGAAATTACGGTTACTGGTAGCATCATAATTATATAAAATATCGATCGATATTTTAAATATTAATTGATATATCAACACTTCTTCAAACACAGTACCCACTTATCCCACTTTAAACCCCACTTTCCGAAAGTCGCCTCTTCTATTCTAACGTCTTTTCTTTCAAAAATCTAAATTCACTCAATTTTCTATCTTTCTACAAATCAAAACAAATTAAAAAAATAATCAACCTATAATCCAACAATTTTGAATATATTTCTTCTTTCAATATCTCTAATTTATAGTTTTATTATTTGTTAGTATTAAAGTATTGATTGAAATAAGTAAAATTATCTAAACACTTCAAAAATATGCAAAATAACCTAAAATAAGGTTAAATTTTAGTATATAACTCAACTTTTATGTGATTATGGAAGCAAATTATGTCCAATACGGCCAACTCCGAAGTGTGTTGCTTGATATGGCTGCAACGCCAATATCCATGCTCACTACTCTCTTTTATTTTCCAAAATTCTTAAAAGTACTATTAGGACATATCATGTAAAGCCTTTGCATTACCAAAAAGAAAAACAATTCATCCCACCATTTTCCACCAACATTGCTCAAACTAATCTTTATTTTGGACCCAAAATTTTACAAGGTCAGAGTTGACCCCAAAATAAGGTTGATTAGCGGTGACCTAAAGTCCAAAGTTCAGATACCGAAAATAATCTCGCTTCAACATTGTATACTAATTGATGAGTCCTAAATTTAAGTTTCGAACAGATTCATGTCGAATTGTCCATCGATTTTCGATTTCGTCTACAGAGTTTCGAGTCCTGCACACCACAACTTCAAATAAGAGGTCAGGTAACAGCGAGATTTAATCTCACCGAAAATACTCCGACGCTCAAGTCAATAATCAGCCTTCTGAAGACAAAAAGGTGGATGCAGAGAATGCATAAATAAATACTGGTGAGTGTTTACAGATTGGAATTGCATTCATAAAGAGAGTGACTTTGGATGCTCTTGGGAAGCAGTTTTCTCTTAATACTAAGTTCATTGGGAACTAGCAGTAGAGATAGAGAGAGAGCATTTGGATGCTCCAGAGAGTTAGAGAGCTTTTGTGGGCAAGAGAAACGATGCCTTTGGAGGGAGTTTCTATGGCTTTTTATATCCATGGTCTCTTGGCTGTCTTCCTTATACAGTGAGGCTGGATGCCTGCTTTCTATGGGGGATCGTTGTCTTTCTAGCGTAGGCATGATAGTCGTCTCTGACTGTAACGATCAAGGAGGTTGATCTCCTTCTTTTGTGCATGGTAACCGTTAAAGTTTCCTACAAATTGCACGTAGATTCTAGTGCCTACCTCCCAAGATGTGCATTGATTCTGGAGGTGACAGTTATAATAAATATTGCCTTCTTGGAGATGTGAAAAATTAGAGTAGACGACTGTTGTGTCTCGAAGATGGATGCGTGGGCCAATCTGGATATGGGCCTCGTTCATCCTGGATCATAGTCGGCCTACTTTTCATTTTTTCAGTCAACGGCATCATTGACCGTTTAGGTAGAAATGGGCCACTGAAAATTTGGGTCATTTTCTCCTTTAGGCCAGCCTACTACTGGCGTCCCCATCACTAGCCCCCCATACTGGTGGCTTGGGACTCCGGCTTCTAATATGTTTACGATGGGACGCATCTGACTACATCACTTGAGACAGTTCGATGAGGAAACTAGCAGCGGCTCTTGGTCTGTTGTCCGTGTTACTTGTGACTATTGACCGTAACGCTAAGATTGGGAGAATAAAGTTGAAGGAAACATTGACCAAATTCGTTGATCGTCCTAATCTAAACCTGGAGAACTGGCTGAAGGGAGTGGTGACCGGAACCATTGACCGCAATGCCAAGATACGGAGAACAAAGTTGGAGGAAACGTTAACCGGATTCGTTGACCGTTCTACTCTGAACTCGGAGAACTAGCTGAAGAGAGCATTGACTGGATCAATTGACAGTCCCAGTCTAAACCCAGAGAACTGGCTAAAAGGAGCATTGACCGGATCTGTTAACTGCCCCACTCTGAATTCGGAGAACTGGCTGAAGGGAGTATTGACTGGATCCGTTGAGCGTCCTAATCTGAAACCGAAGAACTGGCTGAAGGGAGGTTGATCGGATTCGTTGATCATCTCAGTCTGAATCCGGAGAACTTGCGTGGATTGAATCGACACGTTGTTATGCTGCTGGACTGGCAGTCGAAAAGTTTGCCACGTGTCATCATACAGTAAATTTACGATCTCGATGATTAATTCACCAGAAGATCTAATTTGACTGCGATCTTGTTCGGAAGCAACACGTGTCCGTCATGATTGGCGCACCTTTTCGATGCGCTGCCTTACTCCAACGGCTGCGTGCTTTATAAAAGCCATTCGTCCCTTCCAACTTTCCACGCTTTCCTTCAAAATTTCTAAGTCCTTGTTTCCCTTCTTACTCTTACTTTCATGACACCTTCCGTTTTAGAAATTGCCTCTGTGATTTCTACTAGTGAGGTGAGAGAACTATACATTGAGTTCAACATCTCGCCGGAGATTGTATTCACGATGCCCAGGGAGCAGGACAGGGCCTACTCTCCTCCTACGGGGCACATTGCTGTATACAAGGCTCACCTGAGGAGTGGGCTTCGTCTCTCTGTACCAGAGGAGCTGTTTGACATTTTCATGGTGTTGGATGTTTCTATCGTACGGTTCCATGCGAATGCCATGCAATATCTTTGTTTGTTGTGCATTTTTCTCCGTCACCACTCACGGATGCTGACGATGGAGGCTGTTAGGGTGATGTTTTGATTCACCCAGAGTGGGGATTGGATCTCCCTATTTCCCAAGGAGCTATAATAAGCAGCGCGACCTACAACTCACTGAAGAATTGAAATGATCATTTCTTCTTCGTGCGTGTTGCTGATACCTAGCCATTGTCTTGGGATTGGGGCAAGGTTCCCATTAAACTCACTAGGAAGCCCATGCAGGTAGAAGTGGAGGCGGTGGAGCCATTGTTGCAGCTGGTGAAGGAGTATCTCTCCGAGTTTAGGAGGGATCATCTGATTTCTAGAGAGGAAGTCAGGAAAGCTTGTTGGGGTCCTCCTTCGCCGATTAAAAAGGTTAAACCTCTACCGAAGGTGTCGCAATGCAAGAGGAAGGCCGGTGTTCTCACCATCGGTGAGGCCGGCTCTATTTACACTAGTGATACTCCCAGCAATCCTAGACAAAAGAGGGCTGCGACGATGGAGCCTTCTTCTTCACCCTCTATGGAGCCGGACTACAAAATGGCCAGATGACTCGCTAGAATTGGAGCGCACTTCGGAGTAGAGGCTTCTGTGGAGGATTTTGAAGCCATCATGTGAGCCACCACAAGAGGCACTATCGCTACACTATTATAGTCGGAGGACTTGGCGGCGCAAGCCGTGCCAATGGGGCCGTTTCCTAGAGCTAACTGCTAAGCCACCAGCTTAGCTGGAGGGGTTAGTCATGGAGCCATCTGCGGCGCCAGATGAGCCAATTGCTGAAGAACTTTTTGAGGCGATTGACATTAGTACAGAGTTGGCATAGGAGACTGTTGCTCCATTTCTCCCGGCCATCTCGTCAAAGGAGACTGCTGGTAAGGCTTTAGCGAAGCGGGCTTAGGAGGCTGCCACTCCAATAGTCATACTGGATGACTTCGAGGAGCCAACTCACGAGACACCTTCCAATCTCTGCTATCGGATTGAGGCTATAATTCCAATTGAGATCGGGCTCCCAAGCCTTAGGATTGAAGCATTCGATCCACTCGACAACTCTAAAAAGATCAAGGAACACCTAGATCTACTAGAGGAAGCCCGCGACGCAGTTAGGATGCACACAGCCGCTTACCATTAACGAATTGCTCGCTATTACAACAAGAAAGTCAAAGCATGACAATTCAAAATTGGGGATCTGGTCTTGCGAAGCTTAAAGACTACGGGTAAGACAGCCGACTGGAATAAGCTTTTCCCAAATTGGGAAGGCCAATTCCTTATATTAGCCGTTTTGCAGAATTGAGTATACAAATTTCGAAACCCAAAACAGCAAGTCGGTCCCGCGGACGTGGAACACGGTCCACCTGAAGCGATACTACTAGCGAAGACCTAGGTAGGTCATCTTTATGACTCAAAGTGTGTTTGTAACATATATTATTATGAATAAAAAAAATTCTTTTGCATTGTGCAATGCTTTTCTTTTCTTTCATTTTCTTTTTCCATATAAATGCTTATTTGTAGGTTACAGAAAATAAACGACCTAAATTGCCCCTAAATCATACGGATTTACACCCGACCACATCTAAATCCTAGTCATCCAGGCATGTCATAAGCAGTCGAATTAAACCATGGTCATCTAGACGGCTCGTAAGCGGTTGAACTAAACCCCGGTCAACTAAGTGGCCCGTAAGCGGTAGAACTAAACCCTAGTCATCTAGATGTCTCATAAGCAGCCGAATTAAACCCTAATTATCCAAGCGGCCTGTAAGCGGTCGAATAAAATTTTGGTCATCCAAGTGGCATATTCGCGATCTAATACTAAACCTTATGGGGGCTTAAATGGTACGCATGACAACCTCCTCTATCAGGAGATAATGCTGTTAATCTACGATGGTCGACAAATTAAGGAGCAAAGTGCTCCGGCTAAATGTTGACAGCCCAGAATTGTACATAGGCAGCGCCACTCAAACCTCAACTCACGCTCAAGTGAAAAGCGGCATAATATGACGCCAAGATTCACCCTACTACCTCCTCAAGAACTTAGGTCCATTTGAGGGCACAGCATCTGTCTCCAATGTTACGAGACAGTCGGCCAACTCATTCAAAGTTCACAAAGCTGCACGGCTAATGCAAAGAGCAAATAGCTAATGGGTGTAAAGTCATGGAACATGATACATTAGTAAAACAGTTATTTTATTGATGATAAAACTTTATTTACAAAGTACAATGAAGAGTAAGGGACAAAAGTCACAGCTAGGGAACAGAGCTCCCAAGAGAATGCAGGAGAGGCCCCTGTGCACTTCGAGGATGGTCCAAGAGGTCCTCACGCCACTGGGCACTACGGTTTGTGAGATCAATGACGCTAATGGGAAAATCAGGATCCGCCAGCTGGGTAATATGGCGACAAATGTTGACGCCATCCCATAGTCGTGTCCACAGCGCCTGATTAACCTCATGTGGATGCAAGTGAGTGGATAGCTCATTCTCCAACGATGCCATCCTTCCTTGGAGCTCACCTGTGAGGTCCACCACCCGGGCAGCCTCTTCTTCTAGTCTTGCAGATTTAACTCTCAACTCAGATAACTCAGACTGGAGAGAGGCATTTTCCTCTTGGTGCCTTTGGACTTGGGCACCCAGTTGGTCCACCTGCTCCTCTAACTCGGAGATCTCTTCATCCCGGCCTTCGATAATTGCATCTCTCTGGTGCAGCCCTTTGCTCACAATTCCCAAAATCTTCTCTTCCTGCGGGAAATCAAAGAAGATAGGCAACAACGGTCATGGAAGAAGAAAAGAAGAGCTTTGAAAAGTTACCAGCCAGATTCTTTGTTGCCTCCTGGCTGTTCGGCCTTGCAACCTTGGGCTTGTTGATGGGAAAGAACGGAGGGTAATTTGTCGACCTAATAGCCACCTGCATCCTCTAGCTTGATCTTCAGACTATGGAGTAACATACAGTTAGTGACTTTAATTTATCCGTTTGGTTGGGGGTAGGCTACTGAAGTGTGGACCAGTCTAATACCCAAACTAGTATAATACTTGGTAAAGTGCTTCATCAAGAATTGAGTTTCGTTGTCAGTCACGATGACCTCGAAAACACCAAATCTGCTCATAATACTCTAGCAGACAAATTCTAGAGCGTTGTGCTCGGTGATCTTTGCCAGTGAGGCAACTTCAACCTATTTGGTGAAGAAGTCTATGGCTGTGATAATGAACTACCTTTACCCAATCGCAATGGAAAATGGGCCGAAAATATCAAGTTGCCATTGCGCGAAAGGCCAAAGAGCTTGGAGGGATCTCAATTTCACGAGTGGCTGGTGTGGAGATTACCGTGGAGTTGACAACTCTCACACTTCTTCACAAACTCCAGGGCATCCTTCTTAATTGTAGGCCAATAATATCCCTAGAGCATGATTTTGAACGTTAGGTTTTTGCCACCAATGTGTGATCCGCATATCTCGAGGTAGACCTCACTCAAGGCATAGTAGGCCTCCTCAGCTGTAAGACATCAGAGGTACGGGTCGAGTATCCACGGTGATACAACCGTTCGTCGACTATGGTGTACCAGCCGGCCATCTTCTTGATCCACTTCGCTTCATTTGCGTTCTCTAGCAGTGCTACGTCCGCCAGATACCCCTAGTATGGTGTCATCCAATTTTTAGCATCGAATACTTGTATGGCTTCCTATTCCACTATATCGGAGTGCTCAAAACTTTTCTCATGTCCCTCGAGTGCTGTTCTAGATCTTCAACCGTCGTTGCTCTAGCAAGTTGGTCGGCCTTTCAATTCTCAAGTTTTGGGATGTGGACCAGGTCCAGCTTGTCAAATTTTTGAATCACATCCTTCGCCTTGGCCAAGTATTTAGCCAAAAGAGGGTTGCACACCTCGAAACTCCCGTTAATCTGGTTAACGACTAGCTCTAAGTCGCTATAGACTGTCATTTGCTTAGCACAGTATTTTTTGGCTAGTCGTAATCTAACTAACAGGGTTTCGTACTCGATAATATTGTTGGTGGCCGAAAAATAGAGTTTAATGTAGTATTTCACATCAAACCCATCTGAGGTCCTTAAGACTACTTCGACACCGCTGCCTGAATTGGTAGACAATTCGTCAATGTTAAGGACCCATTCTGGCTCTTTTAGATGGTACTCTACTTCCTCATTGGGGTGCTCATCGATAATTGGGGTTGTGGTCTCGGCTACGAAGTCAGCTAGGGCCTACCCTTTGATTGCTGGCCTAGGCCGAAACTCAATGTCGAACTCTCCCAATTCGATCACCCACTTTACCATCCGTCCGAAAATGTCAGGTTTCTGAAGGATGGTCTTCAGTAGCTGGTCAGTCAGAACGACCACACGATGATCCTGGAAATATGGTCTTAATTTTCAGGCTAAGAAAACGAGCACCAGAGTGAGTTTCTCGGCGCGCTGTAGTGGGTTTCAGTGTCGGTCAACATTTTACTCACATTGTAGACCGACCGCTGAGCGTCAAAATCCTGGCGTATGAGAACTGAGCTAAGAGTCACCTCTAATACTGCCAAGTAGAGATGCAGCTCTTCTCCATATCTGGGTGACATCAACAATGGTGTGCTGGCTAGGTACTGCCTCAACTCATCAAAGGCGACTTGGCACTCTACTGCCCATTGAAAATTGTTTGCTTTTGTCCCCCTCAGAGCATTGAAGAAAGGCTAATATTTGTCGCCCAACTTTGCCAAGAAGCAGGACAGCGTTGCCAATTTTTCAATTAGCCTCTGGAGATCCTTAACGCTCTATGGTGGAGACATATCCGTGAGGGCCTTGATCTTCTCTAGGTTCACTTCGATCCCTCATTGAGAGATGACGAAACCTAGGAACTTCCCTAATGACACTTCGAAGACACAATTCGATGAGTTTAATTTCATCTTGTGCGCACGGAGTACCTCGAAGGATTCAGCCATATTGCAAATATAGTCGTAGGTGATCTTTCTCTTACAAGCATGTTGTCGATGTATACCTCTATATTGTGGCCGATCTTCTTCTCAAATGTCTTGTTCATGACCCTTTGATAAGTACGCCTGTGTTCTTTAGATCGAAAGGTATGAACTTATAGCAGTAGGTGCCTTGATCGGTTATGAACGAGGTGTGTTTCTCGTCCTCTGGGTTCATTTGAATTTAGTTGTAACCTGAGTACGTGTCCATGGAACTCAACAGCTCATGTTCAGAAGTCGAGTCCACCAATAACGATCCTAGGTAAAAGGAAGCTGTCCTTTGGGTATACTTTGTTGACGTCGGTAAAGTCGATACACATTCATTATTTTTTGTTACTTTTCTTTACCAGGACGACGTTGAAGAACAATCCGAGTATTAGACTTCTCTGATAAAGCTAGCATCCAATAGCTTCTTCACCTCTTCCTGGATGGCTACGAGCTTCTCCATAGAGTGGTTCATCCACTTTTGCCTAACGTGTTTACGGCTGGGATTGAGATCCAACTTGTGAACCATTACTCTGGCCAAAATTTCAGGTATGCCAGCGGGTGTTCACGCGAAGATATTAGCATTTTGTCTCAAGAACGCTATCAGCTTGTCGCGCAGGGGTCCAATAGCTTCTCTGATAAAGCCGGCATCCAATAGCTTCTTCACATCTTCTTGGATGGCTACGAGCTTCTCCACAGAGTAGTTCATCCACTTTTGCCTGATGTGTTTACGGCCGAGATTGAGATCCAACTTGTGAACTATTACTCCGGTCGAAATTTCAGGTATGTCAGTGGGTGTCCACGCGAAAATATCAGCATTTTATCTCAACAACACTATTAGCTTGTCACGCAGGGGTCCAATAGCTTCTCTAAAAAAGCTGGCATCCAATAGCTTCTTCACCTCTTCCTGGATGCCTACGAGCTTCTCCACAAAGTGGTTCATCCACTTTTGCCCGACGTGTTTACGGCCAGGATTAAGATCCAACTTGTGAACCATTACTCTGGCAAAAATTTCAGGTATATCAGCGAGTATCCACGCGAAGATATCAACATTTTGTCTCAAGAACGCTATCAGCTTGTCACGTAGGGGTCTGGTGAGTGAGCCTCCGATCTGCACACACCTCTTCGGGTCCTCCGAATTCAATGGTATTAGGTCGGTGGCCTCGATAGACTATGCCTACTACAAGGTTACTTCATCTCGATGGTCCAGCTCTCCTATAGGTCTTCTGCCACCGCTTGGGGCAATCTGTGACATGTAACATATTTACCAAGTTACTTGGTCACCCAACACTTCACCAATACCACAGACTGTTGAAAACTTTATTTTTAAGTGCAATATTTAGGTGATGGATCCGAACGTTGTTAAGCACGGCCGGCCTAAGATAGCGTTATATACGGATGGCAGATTAACAACCAGGAAGGTGAGCGTGTGACTCGTCATTCTAGGATACGTGCTCAGGGTTACCTCCAACTGTATTGTCCCTTAAACAGCCACATGTTCGTTGTTTAGGCCATATAGTGGCCCTTCGACAGGTTTTAGCTGACTCTTTTTAAAACCAAATTTAAAAAAAGTATCGAGATAAAGTAAATCTTTTGAGCTTCCATTATCAATGATGACCCATTTCAGATAGTAGTCCACAGTACCATATGAAATAAGTGCAGATGCAATGAGGGGATCAGAATGTGGGGAAATTATATGAGCCATGTCACTATCACTAAAACTAATAACATTTTCCTCCACACTCTATTTCTTGTGTCCAACTTGCTGTTCCTTGTGATCTTCTTGAGTCTTGGACGGTCGGATCATTATCATGTTGACCACTCTAACCGCGATCCGATTTCGTGGTTGGGATGGATCTGACCCTTCTCTGCCAGATGTGCCAGAACTCTACCCAGGGTTCCTGACAAACCTGGTGAGATGGCCCATTCGGATAAGCTTCTCAATCTCTGGCTAGAGCGTCTTGCAGTCCTTCATGGTGTGTCCTGGAGATCGATGAAAATTTCAATATTTCGCTAGATTTCCTCCCTCTATATTGTTTAGTGGCTTTGCCCACTTAAGAAACTTTTCACCACGAATCTGCATAAGGACATTGGCCCATGTCTCATTGAGAGGAGTCAGGTTGACCGGCCTGTACTCCTTACGGTCCAGTGCTCCGGTCCTGTGCTGCTTCCGGTAGGGATTGTCGCCACCATCATTCTTTCTCTTTCCCTCAGTTAGGAAAGAGCGAGGCTGGTCGGTCCTCTCAGGACGCTTCGCTTCATTAGTTTCTTCGGCGGCCACGAACACTCTAGTGATCACCTCCGCTTTTTGGAAGATCTACGTGTTCTTGTGGGCTAGGTATTTAAAGAATTCACCATGTGCCAACGTAGAGATGAAATTGCCAAATTTTATCTCCTCGGTGAGCTTGGGGATCCTTCTGGCCTCTGCTGCAAACCGCTCCAGAAACTTCCTTGGGTTCTCTTCCTGTCTCTACTTGATGTGGGAGAGAGGCCAAGGTTGTTTCTCTTCTCAACGACTTGAAGCGTACTCCGCTAAGAATAGATCGACGAGTTCCCGAAACTCTGAATCGAGTTCGATGGGAGCCGCTGGAACTAGATCTAGGCATCCACCTTCAAGGTGAGGAAAAAATATCGGCACATTGCCGCATCCTCCAGGCCTTAGAAACTCATATGGGTGTGGACGTGATCCAGGTAGTCCATGGAATCAATGCTCCAATCGTAAAAATCCAGTGTTGGCATCTTAAACTTGGCCGGCAATAGTCAGCTCAAGATCTCAGCAGTGAATGAAGATCTCTCTAGATTGACGGCATACTCATTGTCGTCTTTGAACATGCGGTTTCAGATTATCTCGACTTTTGCCTCCATTTGGGAGGCGCTTTCGGATCTCTTGGAGTTGAGATATGTCCTTAACTCGGTTCTTTCTATTGTTCGGCACGTAGCCAACCGGCTGCTATCACTGGTAGATCGAACGATCCGCAAGGCTCCCTCCTGAGCCTGATGTCGTGGCTCATCCCAAGAATTTCAGGGATTTCTTCCCTCAGGACTCTCATCTGGAGTCCCACGGCCCAAGCATCCTTCAAGCCTTGGACGGCTCTGGACATTGGAGGCCTCGGGAGCATGAGAGTTACCCAACCTTGTAGTTTTCTTAGCCGGCTTCTTCTTCCTCTAGCCTCCTCGCCTAGAGGCCGTAACAGGAATCGAGAAGGGCGGACCCTCTTGCTTCTTCTTGCCCTGACAGGCGCAGAGTATTTGGAGTATTATGGACATATTATTCATCTACTCCGTCAAGTTAAGGAAAAAAGGTGTTGGCAGCCCTCCGACTAGATTACCAACCGAGTGATCTTGGTCGAGAGAGGTAGTGTCTTTAGCGGGAGCGCTAACTTGGGTTCTGGTATTCACCGTTTTGCTTGATGAAACTAGTTTTAAAGATGAAAGTAGTTGGTTTTTAGCTAGCGTTTCCACAGACGGTGCCAATGATGCATCTTTGATCCAAATTTTAAACATATTCGAATTGAGTTGTTCGTCGATTTTTGATTCCGTCCACAGAGTTTCGGATCCTGCGCGCCACAACTTCAAATAAGAGGTCAGGTGACTGTGAAATTTGGGCCCACCGAAAATATTTTGTCGCTCAAGTTTGTAATCAGCCTTCTAAAGACAAGAAGGTGAATGTAAAGAATGTAGAAATGAATGCTGATGAGTGTTTGCAAACGGGAATTGCACTCGTAGAGACCGTGACTTTAGATGCTCTTGGGGAGAAATTTTCTCTAAATACTAAGTTGGCTAGGAACTAGTAGCAGAGAGAGTGTGTGTATTTGGGTGCTCCAAAGGGTTAGAGAGCTTCTGAGAGCTTTTGTGGGCAAGAGAAGCGATACCTTTGGAAGGGGTTTTCATAGCCTTTTATAGCCATGGTCCCTTGGCTGTCTTCTTTATGCAGTGAGGCTAGATACCCGCATTTTGTGGGGAATCGCTGCCTTTCTAGTATATGTGTGATCGTCGTTTCTGACTATAACAGTCAAGGAGATTGATCTTCTTCCTTCTGCACATGGTAACTGTTAAGGTTTCCTACAAATTGTGCGTGGATTCTGGCGACTTTCTCCCGGGATGTACATTGATTCAGGAAGTGACCGTTACAATAAATATTGCCTTCTTAGATATGCGAAAAATTAGAGCAGACGATCGTTGTGACTTGAAAACGGACGCGTGGGCCAATCTGGATATGGGCAGTGTTCATCCTGAGTCGTAGTCGACCTACTTTTCCTTTCCCCGGTCAATGGCATCGTTGACCGTTCAGGTAGAAATGGACTGGTGAAGATTTGAGCCACTTTCTCCTTTGAGCCAGCTTACTACTGGCGTCCCCATCAATAATGTATATTTAAACCCATGCCCCATGACGTGAGAGCCCCATCGTTGATTCCATCCTTTTATTAGAATAAAAGAAAATGATCGGGTACACGGATATTTGCTGAAAAGTGAGCTACATTTTTCTTCCTTTTTCCCATTTAAATCCATTTACAACAGATTTTGCCCAGTGAAAACAGAGCCTAAATAAACTGAACGTATCAAGTAAGAAACAAATCAGATAACAAAAGCAATCAACAAAAGAAGGAAACAAATGAATTACAATATAAGACGGATGGCAAAGATGTGGTAACTTAAGGCATTGGTGCAGGGAGGCCGATGAGCTCCGTGTACTGCTCTATAACCTGCTCCGGCCGAGGCCTGGCGAAGATGTGCATGTCAATCATCCCATCGATGACTTTATAAGTGATCTGATCGCCCGTATACATCCCATTACTGTTCAGCAACAACATGCCGTGAGCGGTTCCTGTATGCGCCGGCTCCGGACCACCCTTCTCCGCCGATCTGAGATCCATAAGGGGAGGGACCCACATAAGTTAACGTGGAAATTTCTACTTGCAATATCAGTATTCCATAGTGTTAGGGTTCGATTTTCTTCAAAACGGAAAGTGGGATTCGCATGCTCTCCGAGGCCGTAAAGATTCGGTCGGTCGGCTGGAACAGAGGTGGAGATCTATGCTAAGTTTTACTATTCCCTTGTAAGTACCATAACATACGAATAATTATAAAAAGATCACACGATATTTGTGTGAGGGTCGATCGAAGGTCGGTTAACAGTTATCCAAGCTGCAAAAGATACTAAAAGATCGAACGATATTAATACGGGGATCGACTTGGGATCGATCGGAAGTCATCAAAGTGTCGCAAAAAAAGTGATTGATTCACGCCTATACGCTAATTCTAAATTAGGGGTCACCTGAGGTGCATCTGATGGTGCGCTTGTGTGCCGATTTTAGTAGACGTAGGCTCGACGCTCAACTGATTGGCATTCGAGCGCTATGGCTGGTATAAAATCGCGTTTGACGCGATTTTAGAAAAATTTGAAATTATTTTATCATACAATGAGTGCCACAGAAAAAGAAGAGAAAAGGAGAGAATATAAAGAAGTTCGACATTCGATTGAGGTCCGATTTGAATTTCATTTTTTGCCAAGGTCAGCTATATTATTTTAGAATTGATTTCTAAGACGTATTTGATTTTGTTATTCTTATTTCTTATTATACTTTGTCTTATGGGTTGTTAAGTGTAATCTGTTCCGTAACTTTTTTTCTTAATTAAGAAGATTTTTTTACAATAAAAACATTATATATTATTATATTTCTTATACTTACGAGTTTGGTGATTAATGTTTGATGAGAATTCGTTTGTTTCACTATGCCGGATTATGTGTTCAAGTTGAACCCAAGAATTCGGATGTACTGATCGTTGAAGACGAGGAACGTATCAGCAAGAGAAGGGCCTGCCGAGGCGTCGAAGAGGATATCTCCGGAGGAGCAGTGGGTGACGGTGAAGCCCAAAGGAGTGGTGCTGTGGAGGGCGAAGTTAAGGTCGGAGTAAGGTGGGAAACGACGTGTTGCGTGGCCGGCAGTGTTTGGGATGTTTTGGTGAGGTCCCCAGCTGGAAGCGGCCGGAGGAGGTGGTGCCGTGGGGCTGCGAAGGGGTGGAATGGGTGAGGATTTCTTGTGGGCGTCGGTGATGCGGATTCTGAGACGGTCGTCCGTTTCCAGGCTGCGAAACGAAAAATTTTCCAGTCAATTTTAATAAAATTTATTGTGAAACGACAAATGTTATCATCACACAAATAAAATTTATAAATAAAAATGATACCTGAAAAAAAAAAAAGCTAGACACCAGTTTTTGGTAAGTATTTAAAATGAATTTTCGTATTGTTTAAGAAGGTATTTGTGTACTGAATTTCATCAGGTAGATTGAATTGTCTTTTATTGTAAATAAATACTCAATATTAAAAGTAATATCCTTGTAATCTAGCTACTCGACTTAGCTTCTCATTTTTCATAAATCAGTTTGATCAATCCGGTAAATTCGAAGTTAAAACTGAACCAATTTGATCGATTAATCGGTCAACTAACTTAGTTACACTGGTTAATTAAGTTAAAACAACATGATATTTTTATTAAAATTATAATCAACTAAAATTCAATTTTTTAAACACCCAAATAATTTAATATGCCGATTTGAAACCAAACCAAACAGTTTGATTACCTTATTTTTAAGTTTGATTTTACCGATTTTAGTTGTGATTTATTAAATTATGATGCATTCTTAGATCCATAGTACCATACGAATTAAGGAACCATTTGTTTTTGCCCGACAGGTCAAATTGAAGCACGTTTAATCTCCATCTACTAGGAACTTGGGTCCTGCACCCAACAACAAATAAATAGAAAATTAGAAGTATACATTGATATATTTTTCGACACTCAAATCAAAAATCCTTCCTTGATGGAAAGAAAGATGGAGGAATGCAATGTGCGTGGATGCATGAATAGGGGGATTGAGTGTTGATTGGAAGATTGGGCTCCGAGAGATACACTCAACTGGGAGTGACTTTTTAGTGGGTGTACTCTTTATGAAAAGTGGCTTGTGAGAGGGATGCATTCGTGGGTTGAGTGGCTTTGGATAGGATGCGCTTGCGAACAGAGCGATTTTTCATTAGTTATATGGTCTCAATGTATTGGAATACTTGAGTCTTAGGAACCTTTTTGTGAATTTGAGAGTCGATCCCCTTCCTTGCGGAGAAGGAGGCATATTTATAAAATGAGTGTCAATTTAGCCATTATTGGGTTTCACAACTAGTGATAGTTGTCCGCATAGATCTGTTGAACTATTTCAGTGGTCAGTGGTTATGGTAATCACTACTTCTTGGGAATATTCGTTCCACTAATCATGGGGGCGCTATATAGTAACTGCCATCCAAGGAGATTTGCTGACCCACAACTGCCATCCTGGGCCAATACGTAATCATGGAGTGATATTTTGAGTATATTTATTAGACTATCAGAGCAATCATAGGGCCCCAGTATGATAAATGTCGCCTGCTTGTAGGTACTGAGCTGTGAAGACTGTCAGTTTATGAGTTGAAGGGACAACCGTTGGGGTGGCGTATTACGTAACCTTAATTGCCCGTTTTCTACTGGATAATTTCTGGTCGACTTACTTGGGACAACCATATTGCCTTCTAGACCTTGGGCCAAGGGAATGTCCTGCTAGGCTTCCTTTTTTTGGGGCTTTTCTTCCTTCAGCGGGCTAAGTTTCTGGGTCGGCCCATAGTTCACCATACCCATCACTAGCCTCCATACCAGGAGGTTTGAATTTTTTACTCCTGACATATTTATTGATAGAGCACCAACTGTAGATCTGCATGCGTGTTCCTTCCCCAAATAGTCTGCTGATTTGCTACTTATTTGGGCAGAATTTTGGCAAAATTTGATTCGATCTTCTACAGATAATGCTGGCATGGGTAATCTCCTCGCATTTATTGCTCCCTGATCCTTTTCTCAATTATAAATGGAGGGGTTCTCTGTGCCTTGTATCATGAATTGTATGTA
Source organism: Nepenthes mirabilis (assembly GCA_025585075.1). Taxonomy (NCBI): domain Eukaryota; kingdom Viridiplantae; phylum Streptophyta; class Magnoliopsida; order Caryophyllales; family Nepenthaceae; genus Nepenthes; species Nepenthes mirabilis. The sequence goes on along the minus strand of JAODPA010103703.1, from coordinate 4,702 downwards.
CCAACCAAGCGGTGTGAAAGTTTGGAGTTAGCATGGAGCTTATACTACCACAAGCCGGGATTGGAGGAAGTTCTTCTCCAATATTCAAAATTGATGTCTGAGAATGCACTTAAAGTAGGCTTTGGTTACCCTCTTTTATGCGGGAAGCCATCTTGATTTTCTTCTTTTACACCTGTTCCAAACCGGGCTCAAAATTTCTGAGCAAAATCCTGAGTTTTAGACAGCGGCTCTCTCTCCTCCTTGTTGGTGCCGGGTACATCTCTCTGTGGTGTGTTTCTAACCAGTATGATTGTTCCATCTCCCATCCGTTTCAGAAACCCCACTCCTTTGCAGCTCTGCTCCCGACTCTAGTAAAGTGGAGGATTTCCTTTTTGTTTTGCCTCCCGAATGAGAACAATCACTCTGCACCTTGTTCTTACAGGTGAGTACTTTTTTACTGCCTCTGTTGGTATTGTAGCCTAGAGGGCGATGCTACGGTAATCGTAGAAGAACTTTTCTCGTCGATTTGTCCATGTAAATGTCGGTTGGATTATTGTAGTAGGGTTGCTGCTTTATATATTTTTTATTTCTTTCTTAGTTGTACGTCCGCTGTTGTAAGTTTGTTATACGTTGTAAAAAGAATTAACATATGAAACTTTTTGAGTATTATTTATCTTCATATTGTATGTCTCCAATATTTTTATATAATGTGAATAGTTAAAGCGCTTGAATATTGTTTTCTGTTGTATGATTTTTGACAGTTTGACAATTCGGACCATTAACAATTCGATCTTCTGACTGTCTGACTAGTAATTGTGTGTCTAGCACGCATGGCAAGGACATAAAGCAACCGAATTTCTCTCGAGCTCGTCAAGGTTGCAGGCTGCCAGTTTGACATCTTGGTAAATAGCATGTCAGGGCACAATTACCTATAACACACAACTGACTCGCTGATCTAGATATCATGGTTGTTAGTTGTCAGCAAGCTATGTAAGGAGGTGCTACGTTAGTTATCATAATTGGCCCGGCGAACTGATGCACCCTAACACTCTGTGGTGTGAACACATGTCGCAATCATTATGAAGACATGCCTCTTCGGTTCCTCAAGCAACGCCATTTTGGGCCCAAGGCCCTGGCTATTCAAGTGCTAGCCCCCAGCCATTTCTACACTTCTTTTCTCGATTTGAATCGCTTTACCCCAGTTAGCCTTTCTTGCCTTTCATGGCCTTCTCGAGCATCGATGCTATTCCACCTGTTCTCACTTCTCATGATATGGAGTCTTTATATGTCCGGTACAATATCCCGAACACCATCTCATACGTATTGCTTGTCGACGATGATAGGGCTTGCTTCCTACGGCATGGATTCATTACCATCTAAGAGGCCCATCTGAAGAGAGGCCTTCGTATCCCTTTTGCGTAGGAACTGTATGATATTCTAGTGTCATTGAACATTCCGGTAGCATGCCTCTACCCTAATGCTGCTTGATACCTGGTTTCCCTATACATTTTCTTTCACCACCATGGACATTTTTTGGATGCCTTAACCATGAAAGTGATCTTCCGATTCAATTAGGAAGTAGACTAGATTTTGTTCACCTCCTGTAGGCAGTAACGAATAAGCAAGGAGAATCCAAACTCAATAGAGGGTTGGAATGACCAATTCTTTTATTTATTATTCCCTTCTGAATGGATCCCTTCTAACAAATGGGGCAGAGCGGAGGCTACCTACGCTGGCGATATCTTGGATTGAGAGGAATGCATGATGAAACTGCTGACTGAGCTTGTAGAGAAACATTCAGACTCGTTTCATCGAAAGGACTTTTGGCTATCTGCAAGGGCGTTCACACTAGCTGAGTGGGAGTTACGGACGAAAATGATGGAAGTCACTGCTCTATCGCTTCACAAACCCAACAAAAAACCGGGGTCATTGTTCATACGGGACTCTACTGAGAGGGCGGCTAGCCGGGCAACTCTGTCTCGTTCCTCACCCTCTAACACTAGCTAAGCCGTTGCAGAGGTGGCGCGAAATGTTGGCGAGTCATCTAGGAAGCTGGGCTCCATCCCTTCTTCTCCGGTTCACCAAGTTTTTGAGGAAGCGGCCTAGTTGGCCATGGGCGGTGAGCCCCTATTCCTTCTTCTTTGAGAATAAGTGACTCCGAGACTAGTGGGCCAGGCGAGCCGATCAACGCCCCAACCTTAACCGAGTACGAGGTCCCTATTTTCATCAATTCATCACCTGACGAATCTACACCCAACCCTCCTGCTGTTTGCATTGAAAAGGGTCGTAACAGTGATCAAGTGGCTGAAACTCAAGTAGAGGACAATGCGAAGGTGGTGGCTGTTGATGAGGTGCCTTTCTCGAAGGCTTTGGCACAAGAAGTCCCAGAAGTTTTGGGCGCTTCCCCTTCACCTCCAAGTTCTAGGATGCTCCTCCACCGTCATGTAGTGCCTCTGCTGGGCTAGAGGACCCCGTCAGAATTTGGATCCTGGGACACTCCTAGCCCATCTTTCCGGGGTCATTGTCTCATTCGGAGGGTCCACCCCACCAAGAGGGTCCATCCTTTCTTGAGCTACGACTTTACAGAGTTTTTGTTATGTGATTACGACTTTGTAGTTGTTCCTAACCAGCAGTTCCTTTTTGCTCAATAGACGTAGGAGGAGCTTCGCATGATGGCAAAGGCTTTGCATCAGCTAGAAATCGGGATCTCCTGCCTCTCTTAGTTTCATGTTGATCTTGTCGTGCTTGAAGAGATGGAGGGTCGAGTAAATACTTTCATTGCCAAGGCTCTATTGAGTCAAGAGTGGGTTACTAGCCTCAACCGCGAGCTATCTGAGTCCAAGGCAAGATCCCAAGAGGTCACGAAGTAGAAATCGTGGGCTCTATTTCGGATTACTTTGCTCGAGGACACACTTCAGGGGGCTCAGTGGCAACTCATTGATCCCCAGAGCAAGTGTGCCCGACTTAAGAGAGAGCGGAGGACCTAGTTTTGTCCAAAGGAAGTTGGCCACGTACCGAACGACAGATTTTGGGATAGCATTTGCCTCTGCAAATAGATCACATTCTTGATGGCTTTAGACTTTCCTATTGGCTTCTTTGATCTAAGGAACACAAGTACTCAATACTGATCTCACTTGGTTAACTTCCTGGAGAGAGAAGGGGAGCTTTCACCGCACTCACCGAGTTGTTTTTGTTCAATACTTGTTCTATTTGCTGATTAAATATTGTTACTATTATTATCGGGTTTCGTGATGTCCCATATCGAATGGGGAGGGGAATAAAGCGTGCCTTATAAGGGCGTGGATACCTCTTCCTTGTGGACGCATTTTGGGGCGGTGGAGGCCGTTTGCTAGGAACAAAACCGTGCGCCTGTGTGGCAAAGCGGATAATATTCACAAGTGGGTGCCCGGGGATGTTACAAATGATATCAGAGACAGAACCCGGTTCGGTGTGCCAGCGTAGACGCTGGGCTCCCAAGAAGGTTGGACTGTGATATCCCACATCGAATGGGGAGGAAAACGAAATGTGCCTTATAATGGAGCAAGAGGAAGACTGAAGATTGTCCATTCCCACTTGTCGCTGTGATCAGGTGGATAGTCGTCCATGTAAATCTTTCATCACTGAAGAATCGAAGGACAAAGTTCGTGGTTCGATCTCCTAAAGCAATGCTCAGAAAGAGGTTGAAGAATTTGAAAGATTTGTTGAAGCATGTTAGTAGATGAGGATTTCAAGATTCAATCTGGAAGTAGTTGGTGTCATTCAGACGCACCTATGACGATGAGCTGGATCATACTTTGTTGATCAAGTCGGAGTAGCTTCAGGAGAAGCGTTTTCAGAAGAATCAGAGCATTGGAGTCAAGACTCGAAGGGGTGGATTTGTTCAACATTCAGATGACAAGCTAAAAGAAATTCAGGTGAAGTAATGTCTTCCTCCTGAAGTTTGAGTTTGCAAGATCAGCCTACAGGTTTAGCGAGACGAAGTTCGCGAGACGAGGTTGCTTCGTCAGAAATGAAGTCTGCTTCAAATTCCGGCCAGATAGGCTATTTGTCAAGGATCATTCAAATTTTTGGCATCCGGTTTTCAGATGTCCTGATAGAAGATGGATGGCTCTAGGCGAAGCATTTGCAGTTATGGCCCATGAAGATAGAGCTGGATCCTCAGTCGTAGAAGACTATTTTGGCAAGTCAGTCGCATTTTGCATTTTGGGTTATGGATCCTCAGAGTTCCAAGGAAGAGTCAGTAAGAAGGCCTAAAGGTTATTTTGGCGCTGCAAGCGAATCATCTGTTGAGAGATGGGAACTGAGTTTATCCGGCATATGGTCGCATCTGGGAGTTATTCTGAGACCATTGAAGATATTTTGATTATCTGCAAGCTTGAAGATGTTTTTCAGAGGATTCAACTGTTTGCTCCTAGATCGAGAGATCAAATTTGTTATCGATGTTGTGCATGGATTTAAAGCTATTTCGAAGGCTTCATATGGGGTAGCCTTATCTGAGTTGAAGAAATTGGGACAGCAATTGCAGAATTTGTTTTGAGAAGGGTTTTGTTCAGCCAAGTGTCTTGGCGTAGAATGCTTTAATGTTCTTTGGCGAATAAAATTGGATTGATAGATCTATGTTTGGATTATTTGGGAATTGGATATGTTTCAGCTCTCAAAGATCGAGGATTTGTTGAAATCATTTGAAGAGATTTGGGTTTTCTCTAAGATCGAATTATGTTTG